>PVKA01007952.1:0-75297 GCA_004027165.1 Ctenomys sociabilis
GCGCAGTATCTGAGATCCTGGTGCTCCCATCCTGTTAGAGGCCACAGGAAACAGGCTTGGCACTTACAGCCCTGCTCCTCCTGTACTCTCACTTGGTGACAGGGTAAGGGAGAATGGCAACTTTCACCCCACACTGGTGGCAGTGTCATATGGCAGTGGCTCTCAGGAGACCACAGGATCACAGGTGCCAGAGCAGACGACAGCTTCACACTGCTGGCACACCCACTGTCACTGCCTCCTCTGGCCCTCCACTCAGCTATCACCCTCTCCATCCCTGGCAGCCATGGGTGCAGGGCCCACCTGCTGAGGATCATCAGAGCCTGGCCATCGTCCTTGCTGCTGCACAGCTCCTCGGCAGTGGCTTCCAGCACGGCCAGCCCCACCTGGAAGATGGCTTTAATGCCATCGTAGAAGAAGCAATCCACGACATTCACAGCACTCTCCAGGGGCATGATGCTGAGGAACAGGGTCAGGAACCACGAGAGGGAGACAGACGCCAGGGCTGAGAGGTCATTCATGTGTTCCGCCAGCTCCGGCAGATGCTCCTTGATGAGCTCCTCAAAGACAGACTGGTCCACCTGAGCCCCTGCCAAGGAAGCCCCACAGCTGTGGAGGAAGTCTCACAGGAGACATACCCAGCCTGGAAGAAGAGCTACTCTGAGTGCCCAGGATGATTAGAAAAGAGTTCAGAGGAGGACCCATACTTAGTTCACAAAGTGTTTGACATTTTTACCAAAGTGATTCAATGGGTTTTCCCAAAAAAGTGCTCCATGGCAGCAGGGGAGGGGACAGCAGCTTCAAATGGAAATGGACCCCAGAGCTACATAAAAAAGTTAACACACTGTAAAACTTCTGGAAGGAAATGAGTAAGGCCAAAAGATACTAATGACAAAAAGATTTAAATGGACTCCAATCAAAACTAAAAATTGCTCTTCTTCAAAAGACACCAATAATAAAAATGTGAACTTCCAACTTGGAAGAAACACAGCTTCCTGACATAGGCCTTGTATCCAAAAGAAAAAGAGTCCCCACAACTCATTGAGAAGGGACCGAAACATTTTCTTCTTTTAATTTAATGTTTTGGGGTACTGACAGTTAAAACTCAGGACTGTGCACTTGCTAGGCAGGCGCTGAGCTATGTCCTCAGCTTAAAATATGTTCAAAGTTATTAAAGAAATGCAAATTAAAGCTCAAATGACAGATACCATTCTTAACCCAGTAGCATGCCTAAAATTAAACAGAAAGGTAAGAGCCAGGGATATAGCTGGGACGGACGGACGGACGGACGGACGGAAGGAAGGAAGGAAGGAAGGAAGGAAGGAAGGAAGGAAGCGAGTGAGCGAGCGAGCAAGCAAGCAAGGAAGCAAGGCAGACAAGCGACCCCAAATGTTAACAATGACAGAGTAACTGGCACCCTCATACACTCCTGGAACGAGATAATAAATGCATTCCATCCACTTTGCGTTTCACCCAGCAATTCTGCCAGACAACCAAGAAAATGAGAATATACACCCAGAAGAAGACGTGTGTGAATGTCCACCACTGCTTTACCTGCCACAGCTCAAAACTGGAAGTGGCTCAAATACCCATCAAGAAGTCACTGGATGAGCAGCTCAGTGTGAGCACAGTGACAAACTGCCCAGGGTCCTAAAGGAATGAGGCATGGTGGCACTGCTGTACCTTGGAAGCCGCCTGTCCCCGGCACTATGCTGTGTGACCGAAGCCAGGCCCTGCAGAGTCCCTTCTCCTTTTTTATGCTATAGGATGTTTAAGGATAGGCCAAACCCAGCTACAGTGAAAGGTGCTGGCCCTACGTGCTCCCATGGCAGAAGAGGGCAGCAAGGGCTCTCTGTGGTCAGGCAGAGGTCCCGGCTGGCTCACGTCAGGGTCACACATCTCACGAGGGTCTCGCGGACGGCTGCTGTGCATGAGCTGCTGCACACCCACCTTTGTCACCAGAGACCTCAGCAGCGTGCCGCCTGAGGACACTGATGTTCTGTTCATTCCTCGCTACTCCCCACCTTATGGCGCCCCCAAGATAAAGTGAGAAGGGAAGTGGGCCGTCCCTCACGCAAGCAGCGCAGGGAGCCAGCGGTGAGAGCCAAGGGGCATCTGGGTCCTAGGCAGGAAGCTCGCCTCCCGCCCAGCCAGCCCCCTCCGCCCCCACTGCAGCTTCAGATGTCTTACAAAGTCTTGCTCCCTACGCCTCGGGAGCTGCCAAATTCATTCTCAAATTAGTTCTTTTGTTTCTGTGCCCATACTGCCACTATTGTTTGAATCCACCTCTCCTCTCACTAAAGTGTCCTGAACAGCATTACCACACCCAGTTTTTATATTATTCCCCATTACAAGGCTGCCACACCACCGAGACTACACACTCAAACCAAACCCTATGTAAGACAGGGGCTCAAGGCAGAGCTTCAGATGGCTGTGGCCCCCACAGATTCCTGAGTCAGGCTTGGTCCTGAGGAGGTCGGGGAGCACTTAAGAGGCAGGGCCCAGAGGATGCTGGGAGTCATTCCTGTGACCTGGGGGTGTCCTTAGGTGGGCACAAAGCAGCTTCCTGGCCATGACCACTCCTCCTACCCCCCCTCCTGTCCTCCACGGGGTCCTCCCCACTGGCTACTTTCTTACTAAACAGCCTGCACCAGATGTTTGATTATAGTAACAATGCTTCCCGATGCAAGCCCAAGCAGGGAAAGGTTTCCAGTCAGTGGGAGCCCCCATGAAGCGAGTCCTGAGGATTTCGGCACCAGCCCACCACCCCTGCTCTCGGGAGCACAGCACCTCCCAGCAGACACTGGGCCCGCGACAGTGAGCCTACAGCTCTGGGGCCAATGTGCTGTGCCATCTGTTCTTAGCAAAAACCTCAGTACCCAGGTCTGGTTGCAGGGCTGGCACTTTGGAAGGCCCTTGATGACGCAGAGGTCCAGCATCACTGTCGTAGCTGACAGAGGCAATCTTCCCCCTCCCCAGGTGCCAGGACCAGTGCAATATCACAGAATTCTGACTTATTTTCTGTGCATGAAGACTTTCCTCCTGTAAGTTTGGCTGTTCACCTACAATCACTGGTCTTGCACCCAAAATCTGCACATATCCACCAAGAGCTTACTGGGGTTACCTTACTTACTTTACCAGACTGCCAGAGCCGACAGAAACAAACTCAAGAGTCAAAGCAACTCAAGAGTCAAAGAAGCAAAGCAAGTCATGTGCAGAAGGACAGAGTAGGGAGTGCCAACGCCACCACAGAGCATCCCTGGAGGCTATACCAGGTGGAAAGGCAGAAGGGAGGCACAGAAGAGGCGGCTTTACCGATGACTCGGTGGTTGAAGTAATCGGGCAGCATCCGCTCGCACACGGCAACCAGCAGCCAGAAAGCCTCCTCCTCTTTGGCGTACAGCAGCAGCACGGAAGTCAGGATGTTCATAGACTGCACACAGAGCACGGAGGACAGGTGGTTAGTAGCAGCACTCGACTTCAGACACACCCGAGCCCAGGGTGGGCACCACTCAGAGAAAGACCACGTGCCTGGCACGCACGGGTCCTGGGTTCAGATCCTAGCATCTCACATACACACCCTGGCCCAAGACAACAGAGCCCACAAGCCCCAACTGCACTGACCCTTAGGGAATGAATGACCACAGCTAACAGAGACCTCACACCAGGCTGAACCCAGCAGCCATTTGGTCCCTATCCCCCATCCAGCAATGCTGTCACCCTGTCATTGTCACACGATCCAGCAGTTGTGTTAAGCCCATCTCATCTCGGTGGGCTCACGGGGACACAGCCAGCAACAGCCAACTTGCATGGCTACTGCAACTTCAGGGCATCTCCTAAGTCTCCAAGCCTCCAACCAGCCTGACTCTAGGAGGTGACTGAAAGGTACAGTGAGGGGATGTGAGAATAGCTCGGCAGACTCAGCGCCTACCTGGCAAACTCAAGGCCAGGGTTTGACCCTCAGTACTGCGTGCCATGCTGGCCCCGCACTGAACGGGCCACCAAAATTAGGAGTGGCAGTGCATGCCTATAAGCCCAGCACTAGGGAGGCTGAGACAGGAGGATCACTATGAATCCAAGCTGCAGAGTGAGACTCTGTACCAAATAAAGATTAAAAAAAAGAAGAAGAAAAAATGTATGGCAAATGCTTAATTTTTCAAAAAAATTGATTAAAGTGAAAGACATATTGACATTAACCTCCTTTAAAACACCCCTCTTCACACACGTGTCCCACCATTCTCACTACCTGCTCACACAGGCATGGAGGTCCTCTTTCCTGAGGGTCTCCACAAAGTGTGACCAAAACTAGAGACCGCTGAGTGCCATCCGGCAGAAAGATGGCTCAGAGAAGCACTATGCCATGCTGCATTGCCACCTCACCTGGTGGGCACTGCGCAACTCTGTCTCTTCCCCAAGGTCAAATTCACCATGGGAAGGACGTGGAGGCAAGCGAGACGTGCAACTACTGACCAGCAGTTGCTGCAGAAAGCAGGAGGAATGATGGGACTGGCGTGTGCAAAGCGAGGCGGGGGCCTTGTGGCGATGCGTCCTTTCCTGTAATGCTTTTATTTAATGTCAACATCCCCTGCATTTCCCACCGCAGCCCAAGGGAGGATCCTACGGCTTGTTCTCTCCGGGACAGGCCGGTCCTCAGAGCCAGTGCAGGACGGGGACACAGGCCTGGGCGCCGCGCACCTGGCAGTACCCAATGCGCGGGTTGTGGTGGGCGTAGGCCGTGAGCACCCTCCTGAGTGCTGCAATGCCTGTCTCACTCTGGAAGGCCGGGTGCTCGGGCAGGGAGCGGTGCAGGTCGCGCTCAATCTCCTCAGTCACCAGGCAGCACTGGCCCAGCGACTCCTCCACCAGCTGCCCGTAGTAGCCCGGGTGCGACACCAGGTCCGTCACAGCATCTGGGAACAGACACAAAGGTGAGGCTACTCACTGGTCAGAGAACACTGAGAGCATGCACAGAGGCCTGCCTTCGAGTCACCAGCCCAGTGCAGGATCAGCGGGAATGCTGTTCCTAAGAAGTACACGACGGAGGGAGCACATGCAGCAGGAAGAACTCAAATTAAATAGTACTGTGCCCTTCGTAAGCTGCGTTCCTAGGGGCGAGGAGAGGGTGGCATGTGCACGTTCATTGTCGGCATCCCCTAACGCACAACACTGGCCTTACTTACACTCTCAGCATCTCACACTGGAGAGACAACACGTTACTTACCAAGAGTACAGTCTCAGCACCCAGGGCTTAGCCACGCTCCCTTCCCAGGGGCTGGCACCAGTTGGGCAGGGGAAGCAGAAGCGCACCTCGGGCCCTAGCTGGCAAGTCCTATCACACAGCCCCATCACTGTGCCTCCTGCAGGGAGAATTCGCAGCCCCTTCCCTGGGGCTGCACCCCGCCAGTTCCCCAGCACCCTGGCGTCTCTCTGCCAACGCTGGGAAGAAACAGCCCAGGTGCCCTGGGCTCCCCACTCCTCCACATCACACCCCGTTCCTAAAGGAAGGAATTCTGGCATACTGCAAAGGGCTGCAGAAGCACCTGAAGGAGTGGGTGGGCACCATGGGAATCTCCGTGGGCCACTAAGCTGGGCACAGAGTGTGCAGGGCATCTGGGTCATGGAAGGAGCGGGTCACGGGCACCAGCTAGAGGCTGAATGCCCGGAAGGAGGGGACCTTGGGCACCAGGGGCTAGGGGCAGACACTCCTGGTTCAGCAAACCCAAGAATCTCACCCAGCTCAGCCCTAAAGCCCCCAGAGGGGGTACCTGGGCTCTGTCGCCATGGGGGATTATGTCACAAGGTATGGGGCAGCATTGGCAATGGTCCAAGGAGACGAGCCTTGCATGCTGGAAGGGCCAGGACTACACTAACCCACAGCCTAGGGCACCTGCATAGGTGCTGGGCACCAACTCGGGCTCTTGT
Organism: Ctenomys sociabilis; assembly: GCA_004027165.1. Classification (NCBI taxonomy): domain Eukaryota; kingdom Metazoa; phylum Chordata; class Mammalia; order Rodentia; family Ctenomyidae; genus Ctenomys; species Ctenomys sociabilis. The sequence goes on from PVKA01007952.1 coordinate 5,920, forward strand.
CCCAGAAGACTCATCGTTCAGGGCTTCTTAACGGGATGTGCTGCTGTATATGCAGACTTTGACTGATTCTTTGTATTTTTTTAACTTTTAAAATTATTTTATTTGCCTTTTTGAGACAAAGTCTACATAGTTTAGGCTGGCCTTGAACTCACTTTGTAGCCCAGGCTGGCCTCGAACTCACAGTGATCCTCTAGTGCTGGGATTATAGGCCTGTACCATTATGCCCAGCTAGGCTTTGTATTTTGAGGCAGGGTCTTACTACACAGTTCAGACTGACCAGGAGCTTTGTGAAGATCCTCCTGCCTCAGCCTCCTAGGTACTGGGATTACAGACAGTCATTCTTTAGCGAGAGGTCACACTGACCAGAGACCTCAGGCCATGTGGCTTCAACCCAGAGCCTGCAGCCAGCACAGCAAGGGTTCTAGGTTACTCAGCAGGGAATTTAGAGCTGAGCAGCGCCTCTGCTGCTCACAGGTAAGACGCTGTGCACGCACCTGAGAACAGGAGCCAAAGCCTACCCCGCAGGGCCTCGGGGATCCCCATGGCCACGAGCTTGCGGATCTTCTCAGTGCGGAACATGCACACTGTCCTGCCGTACTCCGCAAAGTGGTCGTTCCACAGGCTGATCTTTATCTGCTCCCGAGACTAGAGAAGGAAACATGCACTGAGGCCCAAGCCTCCGTCTTTTGGCCTGGGGCAAGGGAAACCATGTCTCCCAGAGCGCACAGCAGTGGCAGCAACTTTAAGAGCCTAGCGCAGCGAGGCCAAGACGAGCTGGCTCTCCAGCTGCTGTGAGGGAGATGCCTTTTTTAAATTTATTTTAATTTTTATTTAATTATTTTTTGGAGTCTGTTGAGTTTTTTTGTTTTGTTTTTTTTTGAGACAGTGTCTCACCAGGTAGTTCAGCTGGCCCTGAACTCATAACAATCCTCCTGCCTCAGCCTCCCAGGCAGTGCCACTATACTCACCAAAGACAGGTATCTCTGTTAATACATGCCTCTAACCCACCACTGGGGAGGCTGAGGCAGGAGGGTTACCAAAAGTTCTTCCCCAAGGTCCTTAGCATGCAGTGTCTCCCCACCCTGTGGCAGAGCCCCCTCACCCACCAGGCAGGAGTCGGGTCCTGGGCTGCCAGGTGGAGGGAAAACAGGGGCCAGGGACTCAGGGTGTGGCGGCAGCCTCTTCTCCTCATGGCCCTGAGGGGACACCATTTCAAGATCCCCATATCTGTGGTCACCACATATGCTTGAGTAAAACACAGGTGTCATCTGCAAGGCCAATAAAAAAAAGAAATGTGCACAATTAGATGTCAGTTAAAAAGAAAAACGTATCAGCTGAGCGTGGTGGTACACGCCTGCAACCCCAGCATGGAGGACCAAAGTTCAAGCCCAGCCTGGGCAACGTGGTGACTTAGTGAGACCCTGTGTATAGCTAAGGAACCAAACAAAGGATGGGACTCAGCTCAGTGCAAGGCGCAGGCTTGGCCTGCAGAACCACCAGAGATGAACCGTAAGAACAGAAATTATTTTCAAGCCAGTACAGGACACAAGGACCTCCTACGCCCACTCTGCCTCTGAAGCTGTCCAACCAGGACGGCAACAGCTCTTCTCCTGGCAGATCTCAGCTTCCCCAAATGACATGGTCCCCAGCACCACTGGGGACAGGGGAATCACAGCTCCCAATGCCACAGGAAGGCCCCTGCCTCAGCGGGCGGCTCCGTCAACCCCTCCAACCTCCACACTACACCACCTGCCATCAATGTGGGGTCACATCCCACCAGCACCTTGATCTATGTAACCTGTGGGGCCACCCAGTGCCTCAGGAGTGACACCAGATGGCACAACACCTGCAGCCTCCAGGGCGTCTCTCCCCAACAAGAGGCAGTGGGAAGGAAGGCTGGAGGCTGGGGCCAGGCAGGCCGACCCACTGGGGCTCCTACCGTGTCGCCGTCATCGCTTGTTGAGGTGTCGTAGCTCACGGGGTGGTCAGCATGGACCTGCCTCAGTCTCGCCAGCAGGCTCTCCACCAGGCCCTCCCTGTCCCTGAGCTCAATGAACTGGAAGGCCATCTTGCTGCGGATGCTGACGATCACGGGGCTGGGCAGCAGGCTCGTGTCCTCCATCTTCTCGATGCTCACGACCTGGTGTGAGCACGACAGGCGAGAACATAAGGTGGGCAAGTGAGCGCTCAGTCATCACATGCGGGAGGCGGCAGCCCCCACAGCCACAGCTCAAGGTTCCACTAAGCAAGGAACAGGCAAGCAAGGGAGCAACAGAACTGCACCTGTCTTTAACGGGAAATTTCGGCCAGACTACAAGTGGAGGACCTTCCAGACTCATGCTAAGTGGAACAAATTACAGTGACGACTAAGCGCTGTACGAGTCCATGACACAGGCAGCATGAGCAGCCAGCTTCATAAGGACGTTGGGGGGGAGGATGCCAAGGCCCTAGAGAAGCACCCAGCACTTCTGAGCGTCACACATGAGGTGATCCTGATGGTGAACTGCAGGTCAGGCATGTCACCAGAAAAAACATTTAAACTACAGGAGGCAGCTTCTCCATTTCTGGCTCCCCTGAGAAGAACATGCATATAATGAATACATGTCCTGTAGCGACTGATCGCATGCAGGAGAGACTGAAGGACACTGCTCCAGACAGGGGCACAGGCCCACGGCGCCAGAGGGCCAGCTGGGGAAGGGCTGTGGTCCCCAGCGATGCGTTGGGCCAGAGGATGGAGCTGCTCAGATCTGGGTCAGCAGAGGCTGCCCCCAACTTCCAAGAAGAGAACTGCAGAACTTTATGAAGAAAAGATCCGTCTCCATTAAAGGAAGAATTTTTAAATCTTTAACTCAAGTTCCAGGAGAAAAGTCAAGCAATTTGCCATTTATCTTCCAAATTGAAGCTTTTTATAGTTGTCTTTTTTTTCCTTCATCATTTTGGTGAGTGAAAGGGGAAGATTGTTTCCTAAGAGCTGCTGGGAAAGCTGTCATGGCTAGGCTAGGGTCCTACTTTCTAGTAACAGCCTTATCAGTAACCTGGAGGTAGGAGCACTCGATTGCCACCCACCCTCCCAGGTCATCATCAGACTGCCATGGAGACAAAGGAAGTGCAGTGGTCCAATGCAGGCCCTGCTTCTCTCGCAGGGTCTGGCTCCCCAGGTGCCCACCGTGAGCAGGTGAAGCTGCATGTGACTGACCCCTCCCACCACCAGGACAAGGCTGGGCTGGCCTGCTTAAACGTCTGTTTAAAAGGGACTGCTGCTAAGAAGCGTGGGGTCCTGGGGGCCTTGAAGCAGTGGGGGGAGGGGGAGGGAGGGTGGCCCAACGGTCGAGGAACACTGGCTCCCGCCTCGGCTTCGCCACCGTGACCTCTCCCTCTCAGACAGGCAGCGCCAGCAGTGGGAGCCACCCCACTGTCAAGCATCAACCTCTTCTGACCCAGCCCTGAGCATTATCGCAGCAAGAAACCAGGTTGGCTCCAGGGCCAGGTGAAGAGGCAGCCTCAGGAGGTGCCACATGCATGGGTGTGTGCAGGAGCTGCCATGCGATGTCCCAGGGACTACTGTGAATGGATGAGGAACACGCGGCCTGTGCACAGCGCGGCACCACTCTGCCTTGAGGCAGTGAGCGGGCCCTCTACAGGAGAAGGGCTGCCCCTGGGCACCATCACGCTCAGGGGGGCACGTCAGACACCCGAGCCTTGGCATCACATGGTGTCCCTCACGTGAGAAACCCAGGGAGATGCGAGCTGCTGCAAGTGCAAGGGGCCCGGTGATGGGCGTGGGAAGAGCGGATGAGTGGGAAGAGAGCGGATGAGCGGTGCGCAGCGGGACGTGCGGGCCAGAGGAGGTGCGCTACCTCGCGGAGAGGCAGGACCACCGTACAGCGGCCGTCCTCGCGGCTGGAGAAGCAGATGTAGCTGTCGGAGGTGAACATCCGGCCCGCGGTGTGGCAGCGGCTGAAGGGCGTCCAGAGGGCACAGTCCACCACCGCGCGCAGCTTCTCCTTCCGCGGTAGCCGGAAGAAGGCCCGGAAGAACTCGTTCTGCGCCCTCGCCTCCAGGTCCCTGACAGAGTGGGAGAGGACAAGGGGGAGCAGACATGAGGGGACCCACGAGGTGAAGGGGGGCCACGCTCAGAGCCTGCTGGCACCGCCCGATAGGGAGAGGCGCTGTGTCCCCTTCCCCAGCCTGGCAGCCCTCTACCCTTCACCTCGATGGCCCACTCACCGGCCACATCCTGTCGGTGACTTAACTAATTTAGTGAAAGGAAAATACAGATTTCTTCCAAGTTGCGCCTGCCTGGGCAAACCCAGTCAGGCTCGTGGGTCGGCGGTTCAATCCCCAGCTCCACATGCCACACCACACCCACCTTAAGGCAGCCTGAGCCAGGTTAAAAAAGAAAATCCTTTTCTAAACTGACCCAGAAACTCTGCTCCTAGTTTACAGTCCCAAGAAACTGAAAACATCTACTCACAAATTTGCACACAAATATTTCTGGCAATCTCATTCCATAACTGAAAGGCAGAAACTATACAAATTTTCATCAGCCAATGAATGGATAGATGATAAAAAGTTATGCATATAAAAGAAGAATGAAGAAGCAATGCATAACGCTGAAGGAAGCCAGACACAAAACGGCCACATGGTCCCTGATCAGGCAGACATAGAGGACCGGCAGTTCAGGGGTTGAGGGAGACACAGAAATGAGGCATGGCTGCTCACAAACATGTGTCTCTTTGCGGGCGATATAGTGTTACGAACTACAGCACCCCTAGATCCCTGGGCAGAGCAAGGGAGGCCAGGAGGGAACAGAGGGACACAGCCCCATGGATATGGGCCTTTAAGGGTCCGCATATGCAATGAATGGCAACAACGCAAAGCACCTGTGCTTCCCTCAGGGGTCACCAGGAGATCGGGGGCCCCTCAGGGTGGTCCCAAGTTCCTAAATGGATCTCACTGAACCTAAGAGGAGACCATTGGGTACCAGCAACCTGGGAAGACATGGAGAGAAGGATGGAGAAAAGCTGATTAATGGGCATTAAGTCAGAGCTACAAGCATCAGCCTGGTACTGCTGAGGACCTCTGTTTCCTGGAGGCCACGGCTCATGGGAAACCACCTCCCTTTGCTTCCCTCTAGGCAAAGCCCATCCCCCCATCCCTGCCCACCTTGAATGCTGGACCCACTTTTCCAGCCTCCCCTTCCCAGCTTCAGGCAAGTACTTCCTGTCTGGAAATCAACTCCTCCTGCCCCACCCTTCCATTCTCCCTCTTCTAGTGTCCCCAGGGCTGCTCCTGCCCCCATCACTGCCTGCCCAGGTCTGTGTGTATCTGTGAAACAGACCCAATGAGCACTGCCCTGCCAGCTCCCACGGGTCCATCAGGGTGACAGCGGACATCCCACCTCTCCAAGGAAGTGCAGGCCTCTCTGTCCAGCCCCATCAGGGCCCTGAAGGTGCCAGTGGGCTCCTTCCTCTTAAACTCTGAAGCCTGTTTCTGAGACAGGAAGTGAAAGCAGACACACTGCAGAGAGCCCAGGGGGATCTCAGCACAGCTGCAGCCCCCACAGAGGGGCAGAGAGCTGTTTTCCTAGGCTTTCAAACCTGGCCCTCTGGCAGGATGCCGGGCAGACTGAGTCATTACCTGTTTACATGCACAGGCCCACGTCTCCATGGCAAAGCTAAGATGACAACCGGCAGGGGTGGAGGCATGGGGTGGGTGGGGGGCTGCCTGGCCCAGACCCCACTGGGTTTCTAGGGCCAGCCCTCAGTACCGTGGAAGCTGGACCATGCCACTGCAATGCAGACGAGGTAAATTTTTCTTCTAGCATCCCCAGGGCAGATTGCAGGGGTGAGGGTAGGGGGTCAGATCTCCCCTGAGCACTGGAAGGTAAGGAGACTGCCAGTGAGGGTCATTTTTCTTCCAAAACATTTCCGGAGGGTAATCAGGCACTCCAACCCCTTCCGTTTGCCCCTCTCCTACCATGTATCAACACTGCCATGTGATCACCTGAGTCCATGCCTCTGGGCGCCAGCAGGACCCAGGCTGCCTGTGCCTCCCCACCCACCCAGCCACTGTGGCTGCACTCTGGACACACACAGGTGTGACCTAGGACAGAGGTCACATCTTCCTGGAGGTTTACACGGCACTTGGGAACTCACACCTGAAATGCCTTCTTCAGGGCTCTGTAGCGGGGCCTTTTCTTTTTTAACAGATCTTTTGTAAACTGGACTAAAAGACTTGGACCCCAACTACCCTATAAGGAAATGCAGGATTGTGTGGCTCACACCACACCTGGATGTTGTCTTCCTTTTAGAATAAATGTCCCTAAGATGGAGCCAGAGGCCACACAGGGCCTGAAGCTGAGAGGTACTCAGGTAGGGTCAGAAAACCCAAGCACTAGCCCAAGCACCCCATTTTATAAAGCTGTCTCAAAGCAGAACTTGCGCATTATCAGAGGTTACCCAGACCACATAAAGCTTGCTGGAACCTCACCACTAAGAAGCAGTGGTTCTGGCTTTTGCCTACATGGGACGATGCATGATCGGTCTAAAGTGGTGCACACAGCAAGGGGAGCCAAGTCCTTTCTGAATGCAGACAGTAAACGCCCACTGCACAGGGACCACTCGAGAAGACGCACATTCCCAAGACGGTCAAAGAAGACAGAACGTGTGTGAGGAATCAATGTCGATTTTTTTTTTAAAGTCTTTGTATTATTACTGCATGCCAGACATAGGACTTTTTGAAGACATAAGACTTTAAAACTTTTGAAGGTTAAGAATCCATTTCCAAAATGCTTGGAAGCTGGGCATGGCAGCATACGCCTGTGATCCAGGTATCCAGGAGGCCGAAGCAGGAGGATCAGCCTAAACTGGATAGGAAGTTTGAGCCTGAACTACACAGACTCTATTTCAAGCATGGGTGCATGCATGTGTACACACACACACACACACACACACACACACACACACACACACATACACACACACACAGAGCTTGGGACCAAAAGTATTTCAGAGTTTTTCAGATTTAGGAATATTTCCATTGACTTAAAAAACTGAACCTCTCTCCTTAACCTGAAAATCCAAGACCAAAGTGCTCCAAGACTGGTTTTCAAATTATTTCATAAGTGGAATACTGAACCTATTGTAGGTCACCCAGTCAGTGCACGATGACTAAAGCTCAGGTACGAGGAGACTCTGCTGATGGCCACTCAAGGCTCCAACACCACAGTGCCACGCTGCTCTCCAGGCAGCAGCACACGCGGTCCACCTCTTACTCATCTCTGGGAAAGTTCCCAAAGAAATTCAGCAGAAAAGAAAGCAAGACAGAATGTTAAAACAGATTAAAAGCTTTAAAGTAAATGACTAGTGGTTCTTTCAAACCTAGGAACAAGATTCCCATATAGCCCGGCACTCCCACCTTGGGTGCATGCTCAAGAGTGCGCAGGGAGGAGTGGCGGCTGAGCACGCACACCCATGTGCGTCCAGCCAGAAGCGGAGCAGTGGCGTGAGTGTGCACACGCACGAGCAGAGAACGCACACACGTGCACCCCAGAGTGCTGGCAAAGGTAGGAAGCAGAAACTGCACGACCGACCGAGCTCCACCAGGGGTGAGCCTTGAGAGCTCAGTGGGGCCCCTGCTGGGAAGGCCTCAACAATGCAGCTGGAGGCGGCCAGGGACTGGGGAGGGTGCAGAGGGAGCTAGACGGAAGGAGGTACAACTGTAGGCACCCAAGGGGCAAAAAGCTCCGGATGGGCCGTGAGCGCAACTGCACGCCAGTGCGAGCTACTGCACAGCACCGTGGCCATGCACTAACAACGGCCACCACAGCAAAGCTGCAGCTCCTGTATTCTACAATGCAAAATACTTTTGTATCATGGCTGTTTATACTCGTGGAGTAGTGACTGAGTCCAGTTAGATCAAAAACACCTAACCAGGACAGCACCAGCTGCTAACCTGGAGAAGCTGCTTCGGAGCAGCTGAGCATTACCTAGCTGTGATCCCCAGGCCCCAGGTCCCACTGGAGCGCAGGCACCATGTCCAGCACTTCAGAGACAGGAGAAATCTAAGCCTTCCTAAGACAAGGATTCAAGAACCATCTCACAAATCTGCATGACCAGCACCACTTTGGGTCAAACAAACAATAAAGAGTATTGACTTACATTGTTCACTCGCAAAACATAGTACTTCACAGGTTTCTATCATGAGGACACCTGCATGACATGTTCTAGAAGTACTATCTATGAACATGTATTTTGAAATAATATCAGGGGAACTGGATCTAAAAATCAGTCTTTTTCTACAAGAAATGAGTGGTAATCACTTGTAACTATTGTCTCTGTTGAGATTAACAATAGGAAAAATTGGGCTATACCATGAAAGAAATTAAACCTAGTATATCTGGCCCTCTATATGCACATGTTCTGTGTCCTTAAATTTAAATGCTAAATATTTATTTTTAAAAACGCATGTGTACTAAATGTGCAGCCTTCCTTATGTCATTATTCCCTAACAGTGCAGTGTAACTACAGTATTTCCACGGCACTTGCATTGTGGGGAGATACTGTTTGTCAGCTAGAGATGAATGTTTTTTAAATGTGTTTAGTACAGGGTCTACAGGGTCTCACTATGTACATCAGCCTCACAGTGAGTCTCCTGTTTTCAGCCTCCCAAGAGCTGGGATTACAGCCATGCGCCACCACACCCAGTCTCAATCACCAGCTCAGCACACCTCGAGGGCAGGACCAGCTCGGCATGCTAGGGATCGAACCCCAGGCCCTGCCTGTGCCTACGCAAATGCTTTAATCCACTGGGCTATCTGCCCAACACTTACAGATAATTCTTTAAAGCACAGGGGAGAACATGCGTAAATTCTATGCAACCACTACACCACGTTATATCAGACTTGCGCATCCCCAGCTCTCGAGACCCACAGAGCCCTAGGGCACGTCCCTGGCAGTGAGGAGAGCTGCCCATGCGGGTAAGGCCACCAGAAATGAAGGCTGAGCCCCAGGTCGGCCTTCCCCCACCCGGGAAGAGCACTGCAGAACTCGAGCTCTACCGTTTGGTGATCTGGCTTGGCTCCTGCAGGTCTGGGTCCAGGTCGAAGACCTCGTTGTCCAGCAGCCTCCGGAGTGTCACGTCCGCCAGCTGCTCCATGATCCTGAAGGCCTCGTCCAGGTTCAGAAACATGGAGAAGTCGCGCTCCTTGTTCTGCGTGGTGACCCGGATGGTGTCTGTGAGGAAGACGTTGGACGTCCTTTCCAGTCTCTGGATATCCACCCATGGGACAGCAAGTTTCACTGCAAGAGGAAGACAGAAATGCACTTCACAAGGCTGGAGCCGTCCTATGCATAAGCAAGCACAGTCCAGAGCCTTCCTTAAACCAAGTCTAAGGTCTTCCAAGCCAGAGTGGGGAGAAAAGCCCAGAACTGCCTGCCAGCTGCTGGTGAACCCCAGCTCAGGTTCCAGTGGTCCCCTCAGTGGTTTAAGTGGCATGCTCCCAAGCAGTGTCATCTGGAATAACAAGCGAGCCACCACAAACTCCCCCATAGATATTTAATAGCCATAGTTTCTGGTTTTGAAAACAGCACTCATGACAGAAGCTAGAGAAAAAAGGAGGTGAACAACTATTATTCATGATCTTACTTTCAGAAATGCACTAAATAAGCCGGGCATGGTGGTGCACACCTGCAATCCCAGCACTTGCAAGGCTGAGGCTGGAGGATCACCGTAAGTTCAAGGCCAGCCTGCGCTACATAGTGCGTTTAGGGACAGCCTGAAGTATACAATGAGACCCTGTCTCAGACACACACACACACACACACACACACACACACACATATGCATATACCACACACTTGCATACACACATATACACATGCATGCAAGCACACATGTGCACACACGCATGTGCACCCAGAGTGTTTCCCAGTGCCGTGACCAGCCCTGCTTCACTCCCAGGAAGGCTTCCAAGCATCCACCACAAAGCTGGCTTCCTGGCCTTCCCTTCTCACCCAGGAATCCCACTGCCTGGGACAGGACCCGTGGCCAAGTAGATCCATGTGACACCATCAATGCCTGAATCTCTGGGTGTCTAGAGATGGGGAGGCGGAGGGGGGACTCCCTCTGTACAAGCAGCAGGGCACCCAGCACTTGTGACACCAGCAGGGGCAATTTTTAAATGGGAAGTTGTTCTCCCTCAGAAATATTCAGCCACCAGTTACGACACTGCGTCTCCAAGGTGACCAACAGTATCAAGAACCTCTCCATCACCATCTGATTTTGGGGTTTTTTTTGTTTTGGTGCCAGGAATAAAGCTGAGGATCTTTGCCTTTGGTGGTGTGGCATGGTGTGGTGTGGCGTGGCGTGGTGTGGTGTGTGGAGATAAGAGTGGTGTGGAGTGTAGTGGGGTGGGATAGTGTGATTTTGTGACAGGGTCTCATTATGTAATTCAGTCTGGCCTTGAACTCACTATGGAGCTCCAACTAGCATCAAACTCATGTCAATCCTCCTGCCTCAGCCTCCTAAGGGCTGGGATCACAGGCCTGAACTGCCATGCCGAGCTCTCCATAGCTCTTTGAAGCAAGCAACAGAAAAATCTTAAGGCAGTGGGGGAAAAGGCATTCTCCCCAGATGAAACCCTCTAGGAGCAGGAGATAAGTATCTGCGTGAGGCATTTAGAAATTGAGCACACTTCATCTGTCACCCCACCACCTTTGAACCTTATGCTGGGGGGTGCTTAACATGAACAGCCTCTGGCAGGAGCAGGCCCAGGCCTCCCGTGTCTGTGAGCGTTCAGGGTGTGGGCCTCACTTACGCTCCTTGCCCAGGAAGAAGGAGTAGAAGCAGAGGTGATTGATGCTGAGGTACAGCCAGCCCTGGCGTGGCACTCGGCCTTTCCAGCAGCAGCAGGAGTAGTAGGTGACCAGCTTCTCTGCCTCAGGGAAGTTGAACCTGGCTGCGAACTTCACCAGGGCCTCTCGGAACTTCTCAGGCTCCTCCTCCTGCTCTGCCAGCCGGCTGCTGGTCTCCTCGGCGATCAGGGCCTGTGGGAGAGACGGGAGACCTTATCCAGGGAAGGGGCGGGCCCCTGAGGCACTGACACTGTCCACGGCACGCCCACAGCCGCCACACGGGAGAGAAGAGGGCGAGGCCCTGCGTGCTCCTGGCAGCCTCTCCCAGCCTTGCCTCCTTGGGTACTTCAGTTTTGTAGCATCAAGGACCAGAATTTGTCACCACAAAATATGCTGCTCTGGCATAAGGATTTTAAGCTACACAACTGAGAAACAGAAGACACCAAAAAAGTTCCATCTTCCCCGTCTGCCTTCATCTGTCCAGGGACTGCCCTCAGCGCTAGTGCAGTGAGCTGGTTCTGCAGTGCACAGGGCTGCAGTCAGCGCAGTCCAGGCTGCTTGGCTGGGTGCAGGCACACAGCACACGCACCGAGCTAACTCATCTCAGCTGGTAAGAGGGAAGGTAAAGATCTCTTCCACAGCACCGGCCGCATCGCCATGCCTGCTGATGCACACCTGCAATCCCAGCACTTGGAGGCTGAGGCAGGAGGATCACCCAAGTACAGCAGAGTTCAAGGCCACCATGAGCTACACAGCAAGATCCTGTCTCATAAAGAAAGAAGCTGCTAAGTCAGTGGACAGCCCTCCCTACCTCTGAGTGGACTTCCAGGGAACATGAGAAATACAAAATAACTGGGTTCCTTAACTTCTTTGCAGTGAGCTTTTCATGCATTCTGCCTATTCATGTACAAGTGGGACAGATAGGACAATGTGGACCTCCACTTGGAATGCCCCCTTCAAAACAGGAGCTGCTTGTCTCCTTACTTCCACCAGAAGTAATTCATTTAACAAGCCTCATGAAAGCAGCCCTAATCTCCTAGTACTTTCTCCAAACCCTTACTCTTCCTGCTGCCTGTAACCCCAAAAGCCCGCACCCCTTTCCTTCGGCACCTCTCCCCTCTGCACATGTGCTGCTCTTTCGTGGACCCTAAACAGGGCTGCATTCTGACCACCCTTTGTGCTCACTCCTGTGGCATCTCTGCACGTGTGACCTGCATGCGTCAGTCTATTTTTTCTTGTTAATCTGCCTTCTGGCAAACTAACTTCCAGGGCCCCAGCCCCAGAACCCAGAAGGATAGCAGACACGTTTGCTTCTCCTAGAAGCATTTCTGTAGCCTTTTCAGAAGAAATGAATCTCTTCCCCCAGTTAAGAGAAGCACCTAGATCAAAAATCCTACAACAGAGAAGGTGTGCTGAATGTGATGGGGAGGGGCAGTGCTGGGGCGAACCCCTGGTGCTGTCCCTCCCAGGGAGCTGAGCGTACTTGGTGGGACCTGGATGCGGGGTAGCACAAGAGCTGGACACGTTCCCCATCCAGCCAGGTCCACCCTGACCCCACAGGCCCAGAGGACACAGCCACACTGCCGGGCCAGCTGGACAGAGGCAGCCTGTGTATCCCCCAATCTCATAAGTATCCCCAATCCACAGAAAACAGCACTTCCCCTTCATTTCTCCAAACTCCAAGGTTTGCTCTCAGACGCCTCACCAAAACCCAACACATGTAGTATCAGAAGGCCAAGCTTAGGTAGAATAGCAAAATCCCAAGGTATGAGGTGTTCTATCCCAAGGCAGGAAAACCATGCTCCAGTCTAAGGAGTTCAAGTGTCTAAGGGCAGTTACATTCAAGTGAGAGGCTGTCTCTCCCTATTTTAAAGCACTGAGTACCCTACCTGTTACATAAGACAAGAACTCATAGGCGGTACCAACAGACACATCCCCAAATCATCCTTTCTGCCCTCTCAAAACTTCACTGTCCCTGGCAAGTGCAAGGGCTTGAGTTCAATCCCTGGTTCCGCAAAAAAAAAAAAAAAAAAAAAAAAAAAAAAAAAAAAAAAAAAAAAAAAAAAAAAAAAAAAAAAAAAAAAAAAAAAAAAAAAAAAACCCAAAATAAATAAAATAATAAAATAGTCACCTCCCTTTAGAGCCAGGCATGGTGGCACATGCCTGTAACCCAGCACTTAGGAGGCTGAGGCAGGAGGACTGTTGTGAGTTCGAGACCAGCCCGAGCTACAAAGTGAGCTTAAGGCCAGTCTGAAGTGCATAGTGAGACCCTGTCTCAAAAAGAAAAAGAAAAAAAAACAACTTCACTGGTGTTAATTCCATTTAATGAACATATTTTAAGAGTGAACATTCATGGGACTGGGGAGATAGCTCAGTGGCATAAGCACCTGCATGGTAAGCACAAGCACCCAAGTTTAATCCCTGGAGTGGCAGCCCTAGAGCCCCAGGCACACCATGCAGGCCACTGAAACCAGACATAGTGGTGCACACCTATAATCCCAGGCTGAAGCAGGATCACTACCAATCTCAATTGCATAGTGAGATCCTGTATCAAACACACAGGCACGAGCACACAGGCACACACACACCCACGATTAGCAGGAGCGAAGTGCTAGGCCAACAAAATGAAGACAGTATGTCACAGATGCAAAAAAGGAAAAAAAAATTGGGGAATAACTAACTTATTAGTCTAGTAAAATGCTGTTCTGCAAAAACAGAAATCCCAACCTGCCCCCGCAAGGCGAACAAAGGGTCTGCACATCTATAAAAGATTACAGAAACTGAACCTAAAAACAAAGGCTTTCTGATTACAGTTTCAGGCATGTTTTCTGCACTGGACTCTGAAGTCTGACAGGTGACAAGGTGAACTCATCTGCCCTCATGTACTCAGCTAAAACATGGAGTCAGAGGAGAGAAAGCTCACGACACTGCAGTGCTCAAGATATCCTAAGGAAGTTACCAGAAAAAAAAAAAAAAAAAAAAAAAAAAAACGTGCAAATGTTACTTACAACAAGGGACCCACCTTTACTTTTCCTTTGACAAAGCTGGCAACGTCATCTTTATTGTCAAAGACGGACAGAGTGTGGAGGAGGTTCTGCTCCAGCCAGTCCCAGTGCTGGTTTATTTCCTCTAACGTCGCGCCTGGATTAGGACAGAAAGATGCAGGGATTAAAAACTGAATGCGACCAGGTGCCAAAGGTAATTCGTATCCTCTGTGGATGTCACTCAGCCACTCAGGGTCGAGGCTCCAGCTATTTCTCTGCCAGTTCAAGCTGATCTGGTTAAGTCATTTCACAAGCAAGGCTGCATGAAGCACACTGCCAACCATGACAGTTTTCACCATATATTGAAAACTCAAAACAATAAATCAAGAAGGAGTAGAAAAAAATATTACAAAAGGCATAGTACAAAGGGGTCATGGGGAAGAAAGGTAAACTTGCTCAGCTAAATGTATCTTTAAGTTTATTACACAAAGCTCAACTTGTTAGCTAAGAATCCTCCACAGAGGTTCACACCCAGACAAAACTTGGCCCAAAAAAGCAGGTTGTCCTCCTTTTGGGGCCCATGGTCTCCCCCTACCATAGCCAAGGGATTTGCAAACACTACTCCTACTGCCACCAAAGGGGCAGCTGACAGAGACATGGATGGCTCTGTGAGGGTCCTGCCTGCCACAGCAATTCACAAAAGTATTGGTAGTTACACAGCCAGGAAAAAGCATCACACAAAAGTAGCAGACCGACTTGAGCAGTCTCAATTCGTATCCCCATGATCACAAGGGTCCCTGAGAGTTACCGCAAGCCAGGGTCACACTGGCCATGTGTGGCAGTCACTTGGACCCTGCATTCTTTAACCCCACAAGCAACCACCTAAGAAATGCACAGATTTGCAAATGTATACTTAAGATAGTTTACAGTGCTGTCACTTAAAACCCTGTAGAGGAGGTCTCCTAGGCACATTCAAAAGCATACAAAAGGAGTAATAATGTATTTAATAAAATACAAGCGCACAAAAATACTAAAGTCACACATAGCACATTAACTTCTTTCAAATGCAGCTAAAAATTCACCACAGCAGGTCGCTGCAGCCACCTCTGTTTCTTCCCATGCCTGGGTCCCGGCGGCAGGCTTGGCACACAGCAGGCATTCTGCAGAGCCACTGGGCCATCGGCAAGGGTGCGCTGAGCAGACCCGGCCAGCATCCCCAACTGGGACAGAGGGGACTGATAATCCGCCTGCACAGGGCCACAGGCAGCTTTCTCCCAAGCCAGATCCACGTTTCCTCAAGTGATTTTCCCTTCTCTCTATTCCTGCATCCCTCCTTGCCCCACAGAGTAGATTCACTCACCTGACCATCTTGTCACTACAGCACTAGTATCCCTACTCCAAAATCCAAAATGTTCTGAACTCTGAGCTTTTAAACACCAGCATTGCATCATAAGACTGGAAAACATCATATAGACTCAGTTCAGGCTGCACGGATAAGATGCATACAAAACACACGCATGAAAGAATTTAGTATTCCAGTGGGTCCCATCCCCCAAATAGTACACATATATGCAAAGATCCCATAACACAGGAAAATCCCAAACACTTCCAATGTGGATCAGGGATACGCAGGAGTTGTGGAGACCGGATACTCAACCTGCACTCTACGAAGAAAGTGCCAGATGCCCACGCTGGACACGTGCATGTGTGGAGTCTGAGAGGATAAAGAATGTCTGTATTAGGACAGCTGTTCTGAGTGGACGGTTTGAGAAAGGAAAGAAGACTTTGGTGAGAAAAATGAGAATGAAAATAATAGTACTAGGGGCTAGGGAGATGGCTCAGTGAATAAGCACTTCCCTGGCAAGTACAAGGGTCTGAGTTCAATCTCCGGTTCCGCCATAAAAAAAAAAAAAAAAAAAAAAAAAAGAAACAGTACTTAAATGCCTGTATCTCCCAATTTGTAGGCACAGCAGTGTCCACAGCAATGTCCTCAGTGGCCACTATCGCATCTTCTGGCCAGGGCAGGTGGGCAGCCCCATGGTGCTCTCTGGCCAGTGCCTCTATCACAGGTCCAGAACCTCCCTGCTCCCTGCATCTCCCCTCCCTTGTCTTGCTCCCCAAAGGTTCAGAAGCCCAATAAATGGTCACCTGGGCTCACAAGGGGCAAACTCAGGGTGAAAAGGCTTGAGCCTCTTGCTTTCTACCTCCTCCTCCTCTCAAGAGGCTCCTGTGGTATCCAGAATCCCCTGGCCCTTCAGGGTCCTCACATCTCTGAGGACAAGGAAAGCTTCTGGTAGAAGGAAAGGACAGTACTGGGAATCAAGCCCAGTGCCATACTGAACTGCAGCTCCAACCTTCTTTATTTTGAGACGGAGTCTCCCTGAGTTGCTCAGGCTGGTCTCAAACTTGCATCCTCCTGCCTCTGTCTCCTTCAGGGCTAGGACTGCATCTGTGCATCAACATGCCCAGCCAAAGGAAGCCTTTTTAAAACAAAATCAAGCCAGGCACAGTGACATGTGCCTGTATATGCAGCACGGAGAAAACCGAGGCAGGAAGATTACAAGTTTGATTCTCACTTGGGCAATTTAGGGGCTGGGGAGATGGCTCAGTGGAATAAGTGCTTCCCTGGGCAATTTAGCTAGATCCTGTCTCAAAATGAAAACTACAAAGGTCTAAGCATATAGCCCTATGGTAGAGTGGGGCTGGGTCCCCAGTACCAACCCACAAAGCCAAGCAATTCCGGTCTCCACACCAGGACTCTCTTCAGGCTTCCGAACCTTGCTTGGCCTGAGCCTAGCTCCTGAAGCGGCAGTGACAGCTGGCCAGCTGAAGCGGCTTAGTTGACAGCTGGTCACTGCCTCTGCTCAGATGACACTGCCCCCCTAGGGGCTCCAGATGGCACACTATGTCAGTCACGAGAACACCCCTAAACCATAAAGAGGTGCCAAGAAGGTCACGCATCACATCAGAGCCCAAAGCCCGGCTCCACGGAGGTGGAGGACCATGCGCAGGCCTGGGGTGGCCGGCCCTGCTCTCTGAGGCCACGTGGCCTTCTCTCTGTAGGTCTTTCTGTCTTTCCTCAGCACTGCAATAAAACTAATGCGTCAGGGCACAGAACACACAAAGGCACACCACATGGGGGCCTCTCTGTGAACCTTGTTATCTGTGCTGCGCTGTACAATCCCCACTTATCAGAAACAAACAAAGTCAGAAGAGTGGGAAGAGCGAAAGAGGGCAGAGGCCTCACCTCTGCAGCTCAGCCTGCTCCCAAGCGCTGATCTGTCACTAAGACTGAGGGAGGCTCAGACACCTGCCCAAGGTCATATCCAAGAAGGGCAAACTTTCCTGCAAAGCCCCCAGACGGTGCAGTGCCCCCAGAGTCCTCACCATTTGAATATTGACGAACCCTCTGCATAACCCTTGGGCCCAGGATCTGAGGAACACTAAATTCCTCTGTGCTTGCATCAGAGGGCGCCCAGTCTTCCCCTGCAGCCCTAAATGATGACACAGGCTATCACCGTCCTTCAAGGGAGGCATGAGGCCACGAGCACAGCTACTTCCTACAGCAGAGAAGCTTCAGCTGATAGCTGTAGACAGTAGCATAAAATCACATCCCGATGGCGGGGCGCGAGGAGGACTGGAGACAGACACCAGAGACCCAGACTTCTACCCCGATAGCAATTCTGTCCACTAGGAAGGAACTTATTATAAGGAGAGAGAATTCTACAGCAAACCAAGCCCACACCTCGGAAGAGAAAAATCAACACACTAAATCTGTTGCTGAGCCAGGAGCAATCTTATTACCCCCCCACACCCGCTCCCTGATGTCGGACGTGCTGCGGCCTCTCCCAGCAGACAATCGATGTGATGAAACTTTTCCACCCTACTGTCCATTTCCTACCAAAGCTGCCAAATGGCAGGGAAACTTTCCAAGCTATAATTTCCTCTGCAGGGAAATCTCATGATAGGCTTCCTAAATACCATAAATCAATGCAAGCCGATGACACACACACGACCTCACAGGACTAAAAAGGAAAGTTTTCAACGTATGTCACACAGTACAGTTCGGAGCCTACACTAGAGCAGTTTTTCAAACTGCATGAAGTCATGCATCTGAAAATAGCTCTAAGGAAAGATAAGATCGAGTTGAAAGTAGAGCCCATGCCTGCTGGGAAGCAGCTGGACTGTGAATCCTCTCTTCATTATACACATTCTCGAAAGCATGCTGTCGGTCTGGCACTGCAGACAGAGATGCGTTAAGAGAGCGAGACGCTGCCATCTATAGCAGAGATGGGATGATGAAGAGGGTACAAATTTATTCAGGGCTGCAGCGGGATTTCTCATCCCGCTGCAGCCCTGCCAAACCTAGACAGAGGGAAGGGAACTGCATTAGGGCCTGAAGCTAGTGCCCCAGAATTCCCATGAAGAAGTCCTTGTTCTCAAGGTGACCATGGAGAAGGGACTTTTGGAGGTACCTGTGCCTGAGCCTAAGTGGGCTGGTGTCCTCAGATGGAGACCAGAGACAGGCACACCTGAGGAAAGGCCAGGTGAGCACACTAGACAGAGGACCTTGGGCTTCTGGTCTCCAGAACTGTTTGAAAATGAATTCCTCTCACTGAAAGCCCCCAGGCATACAGCAGCTGGAGGTGTTTCTAGCCAGAAGTCACAGAGGCACTGCAGGGGACCACAGAAGAGCAAGTAGCAAAAGGACAGCACTTTATGAAGGCCTCTAATTCTGCAGGAAAACTTGTCCACTTTCTAAGAAAATGAAAAGTTGGTTGAAAAATCAGATTTATAGATAGAGGCCACAGAACAAACACCACCGATGATTCATGAACAACCAGTTCTAATGTGGAACAACCAGAAGTGGCCAACTGAGGACATTTTCTGAATGCCTGGCATGTCCTAGGCAAGCCATACACTTAGCAGCATGGCCTTCATAAAAGTATCACAAAGGAGCCACATGTAGAGGCATACGCCCACAATCTAGCACTTGGGAGGCTGCAGCAGGAGGACTGCCATGTTTTTGTGAAGCCAGCTTGGGTGACACAGTAAATTCAAGGAACACAGCAAGTTCAAGGAACTACACAAAGCAGACATTATTATTACCATTTTCTGGGCAATAAATAAAAATATTATGCAAAGAGCGAGCCAAGCCCTGCTCCCCAAAAGGAAAGAGCCAGCCCAGAGCCTGGCACAGGACTGGGACCTGCTGGACTGTGACATCACCAGGGCCGGGAGCGCCCAGCAGCTGAGTCACAGCAGAACACACCACCTCGCTCATCCTCAGAGACCATCCCCGGGGTGTTTCCAGGAAGCGAAACAATCACCTCAGTATCAACACCAGCAGCTTCTGCACGCAACAGCCATGAGAACTGCACCCAAGCGCAGCTGAGTGCTCCAATGGTCCCTCTGCCCAGCCAGCACCGCCCTGGGCCAGGTGCCTCTCCAAGCCAGCCAGGTTTAGCACAAAATGGGCCTGCAGGTGCGTGGTGCAGGGCCAGCCCTTAGAGATGGCAGCACACTGCCTACTGGCCCAACACTAGTGTCTACCATCTGAAAACCCCGTGGAGACAAAGGGGCAGGTTGGGCAGGGCCACTGGCAACACCACTCCTGTCATTCACGTGTCACTCTCCTGTGCAGAGAACCTCAGAACCAGGGCATCCACAGGACCATGGCAAAAGAAGCAGGCAAAGAAGGACTTGTTTTTAGAAATCTCGTACACAGTTTAGAGCACCTCTTTTTACACCACTGTCCTTGTCTTTTTTTGTCTTCAAAGAAAATCAGTCTCCACATTTTTTTTTTTTTTTTTTTTTTTGTCTTTTTGAGATAGGGTCTCACTATGCAGTTCAAGCTGGTCTTAAGCTCACTTTGTAGCTCAGGCTGGTCTTGAACTCACAACAATCCTCCTGCCTCAGCCTCCTGAGTGCTGGGATTATAGGCAAGTGCCACCACACCCAGCTTAAATCTCCACATATTTACAATACATGAAATCAGACAAACTTGACCTCTGACCCTGAAAGTAAAAACAGAATTTATAATTGGAGCCATTAGACCATCTTTGTATTAGAACCATCAAATATACTTCTCAGAAACAGGCACAGGAAGACAGAAAAAACTCACTGACAACCAAGAAAAGAAAAATCAATTAGTTGAAAGAAAACCAGAAATAGCAGAGGCAGCAGCATCAGTAGCCAAGGACATAAAGCAGCTGTGGTTAGCAGACTGCGGACACGCAGAAGGCCTGAGCCTCATGAGATGCTAAGAAGGAGACAGAGAAAGAGCCAGGTCCGGCTCTGATGGACGCAGAGCGGCGTGACTGAGGCGGGAAGGCCCACCTGGGGTGAGCAGCGGCTCGAGACCACAGGAGAATGGCGGGAAGACTTCGCGGCACGGTGACCACGCAGATGACGACAGAAGAAAGGGTCAGCAGTCATGGAAAGGAGAGTGCATGAGAGCAAGCTGTGGAGCAACAAAGCGCGCGAGACCCCGAAATGCAGTCAATGCTACCCAGCACCAGAGGCTGAGGCAAGGAGACTGCAGCAAGTTCAAAGCCAGCCTGGGCTGCACAGTGACTTCAGGGCTACCTGAAGTGCACAGTGAGACCCCGTCTCAGAAAAGTAAATACAATACTAAAATATGAGTAGCTAAAGCCCTAGGGAAAGGAGGGAGCAGAGAGCAAAAAAATATGTGGAGAAAGAAGGGACATAATTTTTCAAGAAAATGAAAACTATAAACATGTATGACTCTATAATCTCAGTTACCCCAAAGCAGCGAAAGGACTGGGGGTGGTCGCAGCGGCCATAATGAGCATGAACTTCATCACAAACTGGTGTATTCCACAGTGCTGCGAGGGAAACAGTCAAGTTCAAACAACTTGCAGAAAGGTGAGGTGAATCCCTTTATAACTTGCCAATGGGAAACCTGGCTAGTAATGACTCAGAGTCAGAAGCTAAAAGAAATGCTACAAATCCCACTGCATTAAAAGGGAAATTCAGGAAAATACATCAGCCAAAATGACAAGCAGGAAAAAATACTTTCAGTTTCTTAGATAAATGAGTACTCTTCCTGATATTTAGGAAGCATCTAAAATTTGAGGGGCTTCTAATAGGAACAAGGAGTTTCTGAAAACAGCTCTTAAACATGAAAGAGGACCAACTGGGCGTGGTGACACACACCTGTGATCCCAGCGCTGGAGAGGCTGAGACAAGAGGAGCACTACAAGTCCAAGCTGTGTAGCGAGACCCTGTACCAAATAAATAAATAAATAAATGACTAACAGAGACTAGCTCTCCTTCCAATATGCACTCCCCAGGACACACTAAGTGAAAAAAAGCAAGGCAAGAAATAATATTCAGGAAATCTATGAAAGGCAGGGCAATAGAGATCCATATTACATATTTAACATTTATAAAGCAAGACAGTAGGCAGCTAAATCAGAAAAAGGGTTCTGAGGGTAGAGGCAAGGGGCCAAGATGAGGCAGTGAAGGTCTCACACATTTGATTTAGGAGGCATGGCAGTGTTTACATTTCTTAAAAATTAGTTTATATCACTGGGTGTGGTCACACACACACACACACACACACACACACACACACACGCCTGCAATCCCAGCACTGGAGAGGCTGAGGCAGGCGTGTCTCCAGGAGTTCAAGGCCTGCCTGGACTACATAAGTGAGTTCAAGGACAGCCTACACTACGTATTGAGAATCTGTCTCAACCACCCCCACCCCCAAAATTAGGTTACATTAATAAGGGCGGGAAAATAACCCTAAAAAAAATAATAAAGTTTATCAGGTTATTGAATTATACAAAGAAAATAACTCCTCTAAGCAGTATTTTGACTAAATATGTTCTATAGCTAAATGTAGCTACATAAATGTGAACTGCACTTAAGTACTCTTGTTTAACAGTAACACTGGTATTTAGAAATGATATGTACATTATTAGCTACATGGGCTATCTAGGTAACCATGTGGACCTTGTGAGAAACCAAAATTTTCAGCGTACAAAAAAAACCCCTAGAATCAATGCCTGTGTAGTTCTACAGTTGAACTGGAAACACGAGTATGAGTTCAGTTTTCTCCATCATCACACACACTTCTGGTTCACACTCAAAAAGCCTGAGAAGCAGCAACGTCAGGAACAATGGGCAGTCCTGCACCCAGATGGTGACCCTAAATCCCACCCCGCCACGGAGGAGGGCGGGGCACCTGGAGGAAGGCTCCTCCAGACAGGAAGCCTGCAGGGACCACAGCAGCCTAAGCCCTCACCCCAAAAGCGAGGAAGCTCGGTCTCCACCCACCCTGTGCTGCTCCAACTCACCGCTAAGGGCCAGTGGCTGAGAGGAGGGGGTTTTAGCTCACAGGGTGGGGGCTGACAGACCAAGACCAAGCCTGGCACTGTCACAACAGGGTTACCACAACAGACTGCACAAGGGAGACAGCAAACGGAGGAAAACACATCGTTGTGTAGCAACCGTTCTCCTGGGAACCGACCTGGGCCCGAGAGATGTGCTGCAGTCCCCAGAGAATAACCAGTCTTAAGAAAGGCACCACAAGCCGGGCGTGGTGGCGCATGCCTGTAATCCCAGCACTAGGGAGGCTGAGGCAGGAGGATTGTTGTGAGTTCGAGACCAGCCTGAGCTACAAAGTGAGCTTAAGGCCAGCCTGAACTGCACAGTGAGACCCTGTCTCAAAAAAAAAAAAAAAAAAAAAAGACAAGAAAGGCACCACAGCCTCTGTGGGCATGTGTATCTGTTAGCCCCCACGCCCCACTACGATACCCTAGGGAACTGCAGCTCGGAGAGTGGCAGAGTAGAGACAAACCGCATTCAAAGCACAGCACATTCGGAGATGACAGGGAAGAGACCAAGAGCCTCACAAGTCCCAGAGGGGCTCTCATGGGCGCAGGATGGCTCGCTTTCTATAGCAAATCACAGCAATTTCTGAAACACCCAGTATGCTTTTTGAAACTCCTGGCTTACAGAATTTATAATACATTCCTTCAACTTCTCCATATATTTCAAAATTCTTAAGAAATATTGCAAGAAGAAAACGTTCCCTTTAACACCAGCCAACCTCAGCCTCACCAAGAGTAAGACAATCAGACCTATCGATGTTCTGAGGAGATGAAAAGTCACTCGGGAACCACTCAGGAATTCCTCCTCCTAAAGGGGGACCTACACTCACAAACCATGGCAGTATCTTCTGGCTCTCAGAAAGGCTGGAGCACAGGAGTCCATGGCACCTGGAAGAAGACAGGCATAGCGAGTGCGACACCCTTTACAAAAACCAGCCAGCATCCACAAGCAAAGGAGCCAGGAGGCGAGGAGGGTGTGTGCGCCTTAAATAAACACAGCTGCTCAGCATCAAATGTGTATCTTAAAAACAGACTGGAGGCCAAGGCACTCGGGGACCCCCTTGTTTCTCAGGAGCTATTCCTATCTCTTTCCTCTTCCCAGTAAATTTTCCTACCTCCCCACCAAAGACTAGAACAGCCAGTGTGATGGTGCACACCAGAAAATCCAGCCTTCAGGACAACCACAAGTTCAAGACCAGCCTGGGGTACAATGTCAAGTCCAGGCCCTTCTGGAACTACATAGCAAGTCTCTGTCTCAGAAAGAAGAAAAGACAGGAAAGAGCAGGGGAGCACGAGGATCTAGAACCACCTGGACCCACAGAGGAGCATAGAGCCAGCAGAAGCTCAAAACGGACTGCACCAAGTGACCCCAGTGGCCAGCGCTAACTTTTGGTCCGGTGATGACACCATAGTGACGTCAGAGGGGTGGGACACCTCAGAGCTAGCCACTCAAGCGTGTGGGCGGAAGCAGCAGCTGCTGGGGTTTGCTTTCAGACGTTCCAGGGAGAGGGTTCAGTAGAATAAGTGCTACCCTGGCAAGCGCATGGGCCTGAGTTCAAACCCCGGTTCCACCAAAAAAATAAGATGTTCCAGGAAGGGACGAAAGGCTGAGTGCGGAGCAAACGCACACAGCACAGCCCCCACCAGGCACGCCTGTGCGGAAGCCGGGGCTCGTCTGCTTCACGACTTTGGGCTGCGTTTGCAAACCTTCAAAACTCACCCCTACCTCAAGTCCTCCGAAATCTGAAACTTTTTGAGCTCCAATGTGATGCCCCAAGTGGAAAATTCCACACATGGAACTCCACTTCAGACACATTCTGTAAATAAAATCTTATATGAAATAGGCCAAGTGTAAGTTAATCTCAAGATCAGACTTGGTCCCAAGCTCCAAAACATCTATCATCTATCTATGTGATATAATTTTTTAAAATAAGAACTCTAAAACTTGGGCTGGGGAGATAGCTCAGTGATATAAATACCAGTGCAAGGACCGGAGTTCAAGCCCTGTTACCACATGTTGTACAGGGACGTAGCTCAGAGGCACAGTGCTTGCTGAGCAAGCACAAGGTCCTGAGTTCAATTCCCCACACCAAAAAATAAAACAAAACAAAACACCAAAAATGGAAGAGATCACGTTGGGTGTTTGCGACTTGTAAAAGCTAGAAGAAAGTTTGGTCCAAAGTTTAAGGGGTGTTTGTTCATTTAAACAGGGTCTCACTATCTTGCCCAGGCTGGTTTCAAACTCCTAGGCCCAAGTGATCCTCCTGTCTCAGTCTCCTGTGTGTACCATCATATCTGGGTCAAAAGATATTTGAAACATTGCTTTGCTCTCAAAATATACTCAACCAAAAAGCAGCATTCACCAGCTTTTTGAATAACTATCACCACCTCTGGGAAGGAAAAATCCCTCCAGCGAGTGCTGTCATGTGTGAGAAGGAAAATTATGTAAAAGAGCCTGGTGAAAGGAGCTCCATAATGGGAAGCACAGCCTGCACCCCTCAGCCGCCTCTGGGATTCAAGTCCACACGGAAAATTCCAACAAGTGTCGTCCTAAGGAAAAGCAAAGAGGCTCAAAACAAGCATGCCAATGGGCACTGCCTGGCCCTGGACACAGCCCAGGGAACTGCACGTCCCTCCTGCCGGGTCCTCACCTGATGTTCCTTGAAGCACCCAGTGAGGGCTCTGCTTGGAAAATGATCTGGCTGGCATGTCCTGCACCACCCTGGCACGAGATTCAGGAAGATGCTAATCTGATCCGTCCTGGAACATTTCCTCCCCTAATAAAATTCTCTGTCCAAAGACAAAGCTAATAGTGATGCCAAATACAAGCAGCCAGAACACCAGGCAGGGTCAAGGGCACAGATAAGTGCGTGTGCGTCAGAAAGGGCGCTGTGATGGGACACCTCATCTGGCACGGCCACCCTGGCTCCAAGCTGCGGGGCCAGCATGGGCTCCCGCACCTCGCTGCTCCTCCTCAGAGGCAGATAATGATGCCTCCTCCCAGCCAAGAGGAGCCAGGGGAAAGGAACTATGGACACACAGAGCAAAAGGCATGGGGACAGTCCTGCAGCAAATGGGAGGGTGCGAGCAGGGGGGAGAAGAGAAAATCTCAGACATGCCCTGTATATGCACCAACCCCCAGGAATGGACGCACAGTACCTCCTCACACAATGCTGAGAACCATCGCAGTGAAAATGGGAAAGGAGTTCTGGAGACGAGGGGAAGTGGGTGGTAAAAGGAGTCAGCTGCATTATGGACCCACAAACTTGTACTGCAAATATGTACTGATAAAACCTAAAACACACACACCTTTGACCTCCCCTGATGTCCGACCTAACCACCCATGGGGTGAGGCTAAGCAGCCCTCCTCCACTCAGACACAGACTTGGCCCCCCAAGGCGGGCTCCAAACCCCTGCAGCGACAACACCCCCCCCCTTTTCCTCTTTCTCACCTTCCTTTCACTTAAGCCCTTGGGTCAGAAGCTGCTAGGATGGAAAGCCCCATGCTGGCTCTCTCGCTACTGTAAACAGAACCACACTGCACCTGTGCTCAGAGTCCAAACTCCAGTTCCTGAGGGCGCAGGGCTGAGCCCATCTGTGGGAAGGTCCCGACCAGTTTCTCAGTACAGTCCTGCCCAGCAGCCCTGGCCTGAGCAGATACCCACTCTGGCTGCCCTCAGAAGCCCTCTTCCAAGGATGGAAACAACAGACCCACCCAGGCCTCAAAATACAACAACAGGACTCACATGACCCATGGGGCAAACCCACCCCTGGAATGATCCGCAGACACCGACTGGGCCCTGCCCTCTGATCTCTCAGGTTCCACCTGCCCCTCCTTGCCCCACCCAGTGGCTGGAGACTACCAAGGAATCCTAGGCTCCAGCCTCCACTCCTCAGCCTTCTTTCAGTGGTGTTCCCATCATCAGACAGCTGATTCCAAAATGAAGTAAAACACAGTGTGTAGATGATTAAACTTTTTAAAAATTTTTAAGTAGAAGACACATTGCCATAAATCTTCAAGATATTGCCCTCGCTTTGAGCATGCATATTCCATCATTCTTGGCTCTTTCTGCATCAGTTCTGAAGTCTTTCTTGCAAAGAGCTGTCATCAAAAACATGAGGAATGGACAAGTAGGCTTAAAAACACAACAGTGTGTCTTTCTTCACCTTACCCAATCTGGGACATGGACTTCCGGCTCTTCCCCAAGGTCATAAGGACCATGAAAGGGAAGTGTTTTAGATCAATTCAGGACATGGAGACAACCAAGACTGCAGGGACAGACACACACAAAAGAGGACTCCAGAGCGGCTTCAGAGAGCAGCAGGCGCAATTGGGCTCAGTGTGCGCAAAGCAGGAGAAGATTTCGAGGAGGATTCACAGCCAAGTGTCTTTTGCATAATAAGAGCCTTTTGACTTAAATATGCATCATCCTTTTCAGTCCTACCTCACACATCAGAATGCCACTTGGCCTTGAGAAGGACACGGCCCACACTGTGGCGTAGGGAACCCCACCGGCACGGAGTGCAGCAGGATGAGGACCACGTCTAATGCACGGACACAGAAAGGAGACAGATGGTGGGGGCAGGACAACAAGGAGGGCTCCTCTGTTCTGTCTTAGGGGCCCGGGCTGTGGTGCCCATGATCGTGCTCATGGGACCCAGGGTGCTGCTTCCCCTTCCCTCTGCTCCCCGCTGCCTCTGGACCCCTGCCCACCCGCAGTGGATCTGCCTCCCACCTTGCTACTGTCTGTCTTGTGTTTTGCTCTTCTTGTTTATTCACACTGGGGTTTCTCACCTAAAGAGAAACCGTGGGAGAGGCGATGTTTGAGCTGTGTGTCCAGGAGAGACAGCTCAGCAGGCTAAATGCCTGCCTGGCAAGCCCGAGGTCTCAGGCCAGGCCTCGGAACGCTAGACGCATGAGCAGGCCACCAAAACTGGGCGTAGCAGCACATCCCTGAATCCCAGAGCTGGGGAGGCTTGGACGGGAGGGTCACCGCACACACCTGATCTCACCTGACGCACTCCACTGACCGCTAGTCTTCAGGTACGTGCATCCCTTTCCTTCTGATTTTGTGTGCTTGTTTTTGACACAGGGTTTCCCTATGCAGTGCAGGCTGGCCTTAAACTCACAATGACCTCCTGCCTCAGCCTCCCAAGGCTGGGATGACAAGTGTGTGCCACCACAGCAGGTACAGTATATCCATTCTCCTACTTTATCCATCATCCTTCTTTATGGCAGAGTAGTACTCCACCATGTATTAATACCACATATAGCAATCCAACATAAAATGTCTTAAAGTAGAAAACCCAATTAACAGAATCTAAATTAGTCTTTAAAAATAATAAATGCTGCCAGGTATGGTAGTACATACTTGTAATCCCAGACATTGGGAGGCTGAGGCAGAAAGACTGTTATGAGTGCAAGGCCAGTCTGGGCTGCGCTGTGAGTTCAAAGCCAGCCTGAACTACACAGCAAGATGCTGGCTCAAAAATAATTAATAAACAAATCTAGTCAGTCAGGAAATCCCTAACAGCATTAAATCAGGAGAAATAAAGAACTGCTCCACACGATAACAGAAAATACAGCGACAGGACTGAATGGGCGAGCCAAGGGCACAGCAGCGCTGACGCCCTGTCCGCTGGCGCAGGGCACACAGGAGCTCGGTCAGTAATGAGATGCTGCTTTTCAAAACCGCCACTGTACCTGGTGATGCTTCCCAGCTGCTCCTCCCTCCGCCTTGCAAACCCTTTAGAAAAATAATCCTCTGTGCTGAAGAAACATTGTTTCAAGTTTCGCACATATTTGGATTCACTTTAGTTTCCCTTTGTTGGAATCAATTCTGTTTTCATTAAGATGGCCCAAGTTACAGGAGATCAGAGGCTGCTGTGCGACCAGGGCTCAGCTCCAGGTGCCTTCCGCTTTGTACTCTTTAGTGCTGACTTCTTTATATTGACTAGCTTTTTCTTTTTATCATTTTACACAAATACAGAATAACTAGTCCTAAATAAAAATAAAAGCAGACAGGAAAAAAGCAGCTGAGATCTCCACCGCAGTGAGGGCTGGGTGGGAGGTGGACATGAATGAGAATTTTGTGCTTTGCATTTCCCAGTAATAATCCATTCAGTAACACTGAATATTTATGGTACATAATGAAACAAGGAGAGAGAAGACCAGCAGGGAGATTCCTCAGAAGACAAGGGCCACGTTCCCCTTCTTGGTGTCTTCCCTAAAGAATTAAAGGGACCGCATCACAGTGACACACGCACACCCATGCGTCCAGCAGCAGTGTGTGACAGCGAAGTCTTGAAAACAGCCCAAATGCCCATCAACCGATGAATGGTCAGGAGATGTGGATCGCTCACACAGTGGAGCCCCACTCGGCCACAGGAGGACAGCCTTGGGCACTGCTAGGTAAATGGACACAGCTTGAGACCACACTCGAGTGAAACGCATCAGACAAGCGTATGTAACTACAGCACGGTTTCTCTGGTGTGAGAAACTGAAAGTGTGAGAACCCAAATGTGTAATAGGTACTGGGAGACGGGAAGAAGTTGTTCAAATGGGAAAGGGGATCTATGGCAGGCAGGAAAAACACAAACAAAGCTTTTGAAAATAGGGAGGAGAAGAGAGGTTGAAGGGAGGAGAATGGGGGAAAAAGAATCTCAAGATAGATCACAAACAGGTCCAAATTCCCTCTGATGAATATGTGTGACCATTACATATATCTAAAGTGTAATAAGCTTAATTTTTTTTTTTCAGAATATATTTATTGAGGGAGAAAAAGCTCCTGTCTGTCTGAGAGAAAGACAGGAGGGGAGCCCAAGTGGGTAGTCACCAGCATGAGATCTCTCGAGCTGCACTCCGGCCTGTGTTGCCACCCTCCTGTTTCAGGTTCCTGCGTGGATCACATGCCTAAGTCACCACACCACGAGGCTTCTCTGTCCTGCCTGTGCACTCGGTCACCCTAGAGTCCGGCTGGAATCCAGCGTCTGATTCAGTCGCCCTGGAGGGAGCTGAGGCTTTGTCACTTCAGCTGCTACCTGTTTAGTTTTTGAGACAAGGTCTCTCACTGTGAAGCCTCCTGCCTCAGCCTCTTGTGTCGAAATCACAGGTGTGTGCTGCCAGCCAGGCAAGAGTGTCCATTTTCTCAGGCTCCCCAGGGGCCGGGTTAAGGCCTGCACTTTTGAGTTCTAAGCACTGAGTACACAGTACTGAGGACTAAGCTCAGTAAACACAGAAGATCAAAAGGACGCGGCAGGAACAGAACTCAAGCTCAGAGCAGGTGCTTCTAGTCACCTGGTGAGCCTGCGCTGGTGGTAAGCAGTGAGCACAGCTGCCTTCCAGTTACCCTGGCGCTCTTCCTGTTACCGCAAACGCAGCACTGCATTGGATGAGCCTGCCCAGCTGGAGAGCAGTGCGGCGTTCAGGCTGGCTGAGGACGCCGTGCTGCCACCCCAGCGCTCAGGGGGCTGAATCACACGGATGGCTGCAAGTTTGAGGCCAGTCTGCGCCCCAAGAGTGAGTTCAAGGCCAACCTGAACTGCAAAGAGAGTGCTCTTCTAAGCTTTCTGTTCTGATTTCCAGGTGAGCATGACCATTCTGAGGGTGATGCCACAGGCAGAGAAGAAGAG
This sequence comes from Ctenomys sociabilis, assembly GCA_004027165.1. NCBI lineage: Eukaryota > Metazoa > Chordata > Mammalia > Rodentia > Ctenomyidae > Ctenomys > Ctenomys sociabilis. The sequence continues at coordinate 35,755 of PVKA01007952.1, forward strand.
AGCACAGCTCTCGCACCAGTGAGTCCTTGTAAGGCTGAGCAGTCCTTGGCCAGGACCGGGCCTGCTGCGTGCAGTGCTCATCCAGAAAGATGCTCGGGATCCCCAATAAACTGCATTCTTAAAAGAGGGCAAGAAGCCAAACTAAGAGATGGATGAGCGCTGCACGGATCCGGAGTACACGGATGTGAAGTACAGAGCTGCAGACCCCTCCTCCTCCCTGACTCCCTAAAGGTGAGCACAGAGGGCGCCCTGGACAGAGACTCCAGAGGGCGCGGGGCTGTGAGGGTAAGGGGCTCAGGCAGTGCCCATGGAGAGATAGCACCCAGGCAGTGCAAGGGCGACCCTGGGGTCCCTCAGCCCCAAAGTCCCATGATTCAGCCTGGTGGCATAAAGACCAACTGCAGCCCAGGACAATGACCTATGACCCACATGTGATGGGAAAGATCCCAGGAGACGGCTCACTGGTCCTCATCACCTGAGCCTGAACTCAGTGCTTCAGGGCTACAAAGGGGGTGGTGTGGCAGGGGTAAGGGACACACAGGGGAAGGAGGGACATGGGGTGGGGGACAGCAGGGTCCCCTCTCTCCTGCCTCCATGCAACACTTTCCGTGCTATGACTTACCACAAGCGATGGGGGAGTAGACCTGGGACCCAGGGACCTGCAGCAGAATCCGAAACGGGGCGACCCGTGCGTTGGAGTCCAGCACTGCATCCAGAGCACCGACCAGGCGACCTTGGGGAAGAGAAGAGGCCGCATGAGCCAGGGGCTGAAGGCATTGTGGCCCAGCCAAGGGCCCCCATCCTCTCCCTTCTGTATTACCAAGTGTCCTGTGGGACAGCAGGCAAATTTCCCACTCCTCCAATAGTCACTGTGTCCACTCCTTTATGACCGCTATAGCTTCGTGTGCACAGGGCTCCAGTCCACTGCTGCCATCATTGGGGTGCTCACACCGCCCCAAGCGTTGCAGACGACCCTTGGACTGGTTTCCACATCCCTCAGATTGCTCCTTGCTGGAGGTTTTGTTTGTTTGTTTGGGGACAGGGTTGGTCTCACTCTGTACACCAGCCTGGCTTCAAAGTCGTGGTCATTCTTGGGCTCCCGAGTGCCAGAACTACAAGCATGTCCCTCCACACCAGGCTGGCTTCACTGTGCTCAATATCTTCTATGAAAATATTCAAAGTTTGCCAGGTGTAGAGACAAATGCTTGCAACCCTGGAACTAGGAGGCTGAGGCAGGAGGACCACTTTGCGTTCAAGTCTGTCCATGCCCACAGAATGATTTCAAGGCCAGCTTAGACTACACAATGAGACCCAAAACCCTAAAACAGAATTTCAGCTGCTCCTGGACATTCCCTGCTCCGGTCCTGGGGTGGACCTCTGTACCCTCAGTGCACCACAGTGCTTAGAAGCCAACATGTGGGCAGTGTACTCACCACCAATGCAGTGGAGAGGCGGGGGACTGTCTGTGTGGACACACCCTCCTACTAGTACACACAGGCACACGTATCTCTTGACACATTACATTTGTATTTCCACAGAAAATCTACACATGGCAAGATGGGTGCGCCCCACTACCCCAGCGTCCACTTCCATCTTTTCCAGCGCTGAGAAGAGTGGGCCAGACTGTGCTGGTGGCGAATTCCCTCATCTTCCAACCGTCCTATGGGGAGGGCCCCAGAAGAGCCCCCCATGCATGAGCAGGCCTGGGCCACAAACCCAGCTCTGCAATGTTGGGTCACCCACCCAGGGAAACTCCTTGGGGGAGGGAAGGGACACGTGGGCTTTCACAGCAAAGACTCTTGATCTGTGTGGAAGGCTTGCCCCCTTCCTGTCTGGCGAGGAGCCGAGGGCAGGAAGGCCGCGGCCCAGACCCGACCGGACTGCACCAAGGAGCTGAGTCTGCAGCTCTGAGGAAGATGAGGACCAGCAGCAGGCTGCGGGTGAGGTATAAAGTGCCGTCCACAAAGCCTGGGACAGCGACAGGTGACTGAGGGGCACAAGGAGCTGAGGGGCCCCATGCTGTCCAATCACACACACCTCCGCCTGAGGGACCTGCTGTGTCCACCTCAGTGAGACATGACAAGGGCATGCAGCACAGCTCAGGTGCAGAAGTGGGGAGCCCCAGTGCAAGGCTGGGGCTTTGTCTCTGAGAAATCCTAGGGGCCCTAGATGTCTTATGCTGATACCCACCGACCAGCAGGAGGAAAGTGGGGGTAGCAACCAGCCACAAACTGACTTCTGCTTTCAGCTCCAGCAGGTAAAGGGCTTGGAAACCTTCCCCCCCCCCCCCATCCACACAAGAACAAGCTGAGCAAGCCAAGTGTGTGGGGCTTTCCTGTAACCCCAGTCAGTACTCAGGAGGCTGAGACAGGAGGATTGCTGACAGTTCCAGGCCAGGTTGGGCTGCACAGTGTGTTCAAAGCCAGCCTAAACCACAAAGTGAGACCCTGCCTAAAACAAAAAATTGACCAGACCAAGCATTATGGACTTTTTGACATGTCAGATACCTGAGGTAACAGGTCAACCTACACCCCAAAGTCTAGAGACCCTCGGTAGAATCCAGAAAACCCCAGCCAGGCTCTGCTTCTGGAGTGTTGGAACCATCAACCAAAGGATGCCTGACTGGTGGTTCTGAGCAGCTGCCAGAGCCAAGCACAAGCTAGCACTGAAGTGGGGAACGCGCCAGCCACTGCCTTCAGGAGCTGAGCCCCACATGGGTTGGGGTGCAGGAGACTGACCCAGAGCCTCAGCCCTCAGCTGCACCCGAGCCCTTCTTTGTTCTGAGGTCTAAGTGGCCCAGCTTGTGAGCCTCCTGCCTTGGTCTCCCAGGTGTGTACCCCAACACTGGCCTTGTCTTAGTTACTGTGGTTGTCAGGAATAGCCGCTATCAGGCCCTGCCACTGTGTAACAGCAAAGCCAGCATTTCTGGGACACCAAATCAGAGCCGCATAAGCACCTGCCTGGAAAGTGCACCGTCCAGAGCTGGATCCCTGGTCCTGCATGCCACATGGGTCCCAGAACCCGCCTGAAACCAGGTGTGGTGGCGTAAGCCTCTCATCCCAGCACTGAGCAGCCTGAGACAGCTCACTATGAGTCTGCACAGCGAGTCCCTGTATCACACAGCAAAAATGAACAAAAAATCCTCAACAAAATATTGGCAGACAGAATGCAAAAATGTAGAAGATGAATTAGACACAAGTCAGTAAGGGAGGCAGACTCTGAGCATGTGAGGATGGCTCAACTTCAGAAAAATGTGCAAATGCATGCGGGCTAAAGTCATGGTTGTATCAATTAACACCTGCCAACATCCAACACCCACTCGCGATTTTCAAAAAAACTCAGCTAGCTATGAAGCCAGAATTTTAACTTGGTAAAGAATATCCACACCTACTCGAAACAAACAAACAAAAAAAAGAACCTATGGTTAGCACCAAACTAAATGAGAAACTGAACTCCCTGTTAAGATCAGGAACAGAGTAAGGCTGTTTTCAATATCATTCCTAGTTAACATCAAACTGAAAGGTCAAGCTTATAAAGTAAAACAAAAAGAGGAAATAAAACTATACCACTAGAGAAGGGAGAAATAAAACTTCCCAGATGACACATCCCTGTAAAAACATCAAAGGGTCAAGAACAACTTAAGGAAATGCTAAGAAAGGAGAACAGAGCTACAGGAGGTAAAGCTGCAGTCATGGGACAACTGCTGTCCTGTACACCAGTAATGAATGCCTCAAGTTGGGGGGAAATATTTATTTACCACCTGCAACAGTAAACGGTAGGAGTCGGGGAGATAGCTCAGTAGAATAAGCACTTGCCTGGCAAGTGCAAGGGCCTGAGTTCCATCCCCAGTTCTGCCAAAAAAGAAAAAAGAAACAGTAAACAGTAACTGTGCGGGGCATAAGCTTGACTATGCATAGATCTATATGCAGACAATGGCAAAGTTGTTGAAAGAAATCAAAGATCTAAACAACAGAGAGTCTGTGAACTGGAAGATCCAGTCCTATAATGGTATCAGTTCCTTCCAATGTTATCTATAGAGTCAGTATAACCCTAATAAAACTCCTAGCATGTGCTTTTATAAATATTGACCAACGAATTCTAAAGTTTATAGAAAAAGTAAAGAAGCCTGCTGAGCATCATAGAGCACACCTTAAACCCAGCACTCGGGGGCAAGGCAGAAGCTCACCTAGAGTTCCAGCCCAGACTGGGCTACAAAGTGAGTTCTAGGTCTGAACTGCATGGTGAAACCTTGTCTCAGAAGGGAAGAAGGGGAGAGGAAGGAAGGGGAAGGGAAGGGACAAAAGGGGAGGGGAGGGGAGGCAGGCAAGCAGGGAAGCATAGGTAAAGACTGAACAGAGGGAATCCAGAGGCATGGCCTTGGAGAGCTCCCAGGATGATCTAAAGTCTTACTACAAAGCTACAGTAGAAATCTAAATAGTGTGGTCAGGATGATAAAATAGCTACACATGCCAGGGGGAAGGATGATAAAATAGCTACACATGCCAGGGGGAGAGAACACTTGGCCCCACACAGGGGAGTCCCCTAAATGCTGATAAATGAACAGCACAGGGGAGGATGACCATCCCCAATGAGTGGTGCAGAACTGGACATTCACTACAAAAGAAAGATCCAAGACCATAGACCTCATACCTGTCACCAAAATGAACAAATGGATCTGTTATGGTAGTGTGTAAGTGTCCCCCCAGAACCTCATGCAGGCTCGGGGCGGCCTCTGGAGTTTGTGATTACTGTGGGTGTGGGTGCTGCACCCACCCTGGGGCAGGTAAATTGCATTTCAACATAAGGAGGGAAGAGAAGCTGCTGCTGGAGCCGCTGCTGCCTCTCCCTGTGCTCTTGCTCTTTGCTTCCACCATGTTGTTCACTGCCCTGTGCCCTCTGCCTTGGAGCCAGCTGAGTATGGACTGGCACCTCCAATAACAGTGAGCTAAATAAGCCTTTCCTTCCTTCATTTTGAGCGTTGGGTATTTGTCCCAGCAACGAGTAAAAACTAACTGAGACAGGATCCCAGAAGGACTTGGACTTAAATGGAAACTGTGAAACTTGCAGAACACAGGAGAAAACCCAATCTAAGTGAGCTTTTAGAGGTGATACCAAAAGCACTATCCACAGAGGAAGAAAGTCTGATACTAGACTTTAATTTTATTTTATTTAATTTTGGCAGAACTGGGTATTGAACTCAGGCCCTTGCTCTTGCCAGGGAAGCACTTATTCTACTGAGCCATCTCCCCAGCCTCTTGATACTAGACTTGAAAATGAAAAACGTTCACCCTGCAAAGAGCACAGAGGAGCCAGGAATGTGAGGACCCCTGTCACCCAGCACACAGGAGCCGCAGGAGGCTGAGATGGAAGCGTCTGGCAGGAGTGGGGGGGGGGGTTCAAGACCCTTCTCAAAAATAAACAAATAAATAAAGATAAGAATAAAAGACAGGGCCAGCCAGATAGCTCGGCAGATTAAAGGCCTGCTCAGGGACCAGGTCCAACCCCATGCCGCGGGGCACGCTGTGACAGCCACTGAGACTGCGTGGCGGTGCTATCCCAGTATTTGGGAGGCTGAAAACACAGAAAGGACCAGTGCGTGTCCGATCTGTGCAGTGAGATCCTGTAGACCTGGTACTACATACATGTTTTTTTTTTAAAAAGGCCTAATTGAACACAGGGAAAAGATCACAGTTACATCCCCACTGAAGACAAACACATGGCAGCAACCACGTGAGAAGCTGCTCAGCAATCTCCTGCCAGGCGGGAACTACAAATTAATAGATCAGAAGGTGCCACTGTGTACCTAGTCAGGTGACAAAAACCCTAAAGCTGATGATACTGGCTTCTGGCAGCAGTGAGGGTGTAGGCCAGCTGGTACTCAGCAAATGGTATCGCTAAACAATCTCATTCCACCACCTGCGCTCACACTCCCAGGTACTTACCCAACCCAATGAACACCTGTGTCCACAGAAAACCTGCACACCGATGTTTAAGGCAGCTTGGCTCATAATTACCCAAACCAGCACCAACTGAGGTTCCTTCAGTCCTTCAATGTGTAACTACACAACCACAGTGTGGCACAGATGGTGTAACAAAGTAACCAGCCTTACCAGAAAGACAGGAAGCACTGGGTGGGAGGCTGAGGCAGGAGGACTGCTGTAAGTGTGGGCCACACAGTGGGTTCAAGACCACCCTGAATTACAGAGACATACCTGGTCTCAAAACAAAACATAACAGATACCAAGGGACCTCAAATGCATAAAGCAATGGGAAAGGCCCTCCTGAAATGCCATAAACCATGAAAGTCCAATCCTCAGAGAACACCACAGTGAGCGTGGGACTCTCAGGGTTGAATATATCAAACCCAAGGGAACTTTAGGGCAGTGAAACTATCCCGTATGATACAGTAGCTGTGGCTCCATGGCACCATGCATGTGCCCAAACCCCCAGACCTTTAAGGCAGCGTGAACCCTAATCACCGCAAATGTCTTAAACGATTTGGCACTGGGGAGAGGGACAGGCTTAGTAACGCTAGGAATGCCTGCAGTGCGAGAAGGGAGCGCACCCAACGACAGCACCCCATGGGGGGGCATTCTGACACAACTACGAGACGGGGACACTGAGAAGGGGAGACAAGCACAAGCCAGGCTTCCCACTCCTGAGGGGTCATCACGGAGGGGTGAGGGAGAGCAGGAAGGTCCTGCTGGGAGGGACAGGAAGTCATAGGCACCAGCTCGGGGGCAGCTGGCCACGGCCCTCCGGGATGGGTGGTTGGTTCTCATGGGGTCACCTGACGCAGGGATACCCAGGTGGCTAGTGAAGCAGGATTTCCCAGGATGATAGGGAGGGAACTTCCAGAACAGAGTGGCAATCATGCCGAGGGACAAGGAGTATGGTGAGCCACGGCGCGGACCCGAGAGCAACCACGCCTCTCTTGGTACTGGATCCAACAGTGAAGCAAAGGACAGCAATGGCGGAAAAACAAAGCCTCTGTCACCAGTGAATGCGTAAATTGCCGCAAATGACCCTGTGGCCCTGCATAAAGATAACGGTAACTCGTCTTGTTTTTCTGGTATTGAAGCTTTTCTCCACATTGATAGGCCCAGTGCTGTTTTGTTTTTTACAACTAGCCTGTAGTTTGTGTCTCTTTCAGGAAAAGAGAAACACACAGAGAAATCCGTAATGGGAGCATGAGTATCTCCTGGTTAACCTGCTCGCTGGACAGTGTCAGTCTGACTAGGAGATGGAGCGGGCATGGCAGCCCTGGGTCCTCTGCTCCATCAGTCTCCTGGTAGGACATGATGTTTTGTTTTGATTTTGAGACATGGCCCTGCTTTGCAGTTCAGGCTGGCCTCAATCTCACAGCAGTCCTCCTGCCTCAGCCTCGCACTGAGGCATGCACCACCGTGCTCATCCTATTTTGACTTCTGCATATTTATCTCTGCACACACACAAAAGGATGCCCCAGGAACTCTCACAGTCAAGCATCTGGCAAAAGCTCCTTTAGATCTGAAATGGGACCCACCCCTGGCAGGTTTCCTTCCTACACAGGACACCCAGTATGCCCTCCTTTCCCAAGCAAACCCACAAGAGGAAGCCAGCATCTCAGGGCCCTCGGCACCTGCTACAGACCCAGCAGGTTCCTCGGAGGGGTCAGAAGACAGCACCACCATCACAGGACAGGACTGCTCAGGCACGTGACCCCAGAGCTCTCCCAAGGGGGCATGATGCGGAGGCCCAGTGGCTTAGGCCAACATGTATGTGCTGTCCTAATTGCAAAGACAAGACAAAGCTTACATCAAACATACACCTGTAGGAATGTGTTTGAAGCCCAGTGTGAAGCTCAAGTTTGCATGAAGTAAATATGTTGCTACCTTAAGGCTGCTAGTAAAGAAATAAAAATCTTTTTTCTTTTATGCTTGACTTTTTTTTTTTCCTTTAACAGATTTGTACTTAAGAATTGTGGTTTTTTTATTTTTTTTGGGGGGGGGGCAGAACCAGGGATTGAACTCAGACCCTTGCGCTTGCCAGGGAAGCGCTTATTCCACTGAGCCATCTCCCTGGCAGAAAAATCTTTTTTACCCTTTTTATTTATTTAGAAAAATCTTCTAGTGTAAATTCAGTATAGCCTAAGTGCACTATGCTTGTGAAGTCCATACTCCACACACATACAACGTGCTCACATGTGCTTGCATGCGCACACGCCCCACCTTCACACCCCTGCAAGCCCTGCAGCAGCTTCTGGGCCACCAGGTCACCCTTCTACCACACAGTGCCCGTACCTTTCCCAACACAAGGTGTGCTAAGCGGTGTGGGCACCTGTGCGCCTGAAGCTCCACACAGCACTCAGGCCCAGAATGGCAGTGGGCACCCAGTCCGTCCGTCCGTCCGTCCGTCCACCCACCTGGCCCACTGGGGCCGCAAGGTGCTGTGATGTTCACACCTCAGCCGGTCACCCGGCACCACACGCTTCTCAGAGCACACCTTCAGTACTGAGCAATGCGTGGCTGTGCCCATGTTGCCTGCCACCTTGTGCTGCTCAAACCCCAACACAGCTGTGGAGAAGCGCTGCTGAAGGTGTGCATGGACAGCAGCAAGCACCTGTGCTCATAGCACCGCTCGGTCCCTGAGAGCCCAGGGGCTTGGCACTGGTTTTGTGGCTGCTTTCCAGTAGGCTGAAATTTCCAGACCCCTGGGGAAACGGTCTCTCCTAGGGCAGGGCAAAGATACAAAGGATGGGCCTGGAGCATTGTGTGGAGCTAGGAAGTGAAGACGCATACCGCACACACTCACACGCACGCATACACGCACACACGCATATGCGCACACACTCCCTGACATGGAAAGCAGGCCAAGAACTTCAAAATGTGAAACCCGACACACACTGCCCTGGCGAGGGCATCAGTCCAGGGCTTTCCCTCCCTGGTGGCCTAGAAAAACTGATGACCCCAGTCCATCCTGAGAAAAAGAACACAAATGCTAGCAGAGGGCCATTGCACCCCACACATGACTAGCAGACCCCAAAACTGCCAAAGTCATTGAAACAGGAACAGCCCGAGAAACTCCCATAGACTGGAGGACTCTAAAGGTCCTATTATACTGAACAGGATCCTGGCCCAGAAAAAGACCAAAGAAACCACAGGGAATTTATGACCTCACGGCTCTGCAGGTCCAAAGCCGGACAAGGACCGCTGGGCCCTTGGAGCAGCGTCCACCAGGCTGCTCACCCTGGGCTCCCAGGCACAAACCATTCGATAGGCGCTTGCTATGATCAACTCAGGATGCTGAGGCAGCCAGAACTGCACAACTAACCACAAGAGAGGGGCCAGGCGAGCTTGGGCAGGAGGACCGAGGCGAGCCCAAGCTGCACAGCGAGATCAAAAGACAAAGAGGAGAACTCCCAGAACCTCCTCAAAGTGCCAAGGGGGATTCTGGGACCGTGCATTCAATGCAAGGGTAGGTCTTTGACAGGGATTCATGGTGATGTGTATAACGCTATAACAAATTTCTTTTCTTTTGCTTGAGATTCTCCTGCCTCAGCCACCCAAGTGCTGGGATTAACATACCCAGCTTTAATTTTTTTTTTAAATTTAAACATCAATTATATTTTCCAATCATAGTTCATATTAGCAAGCTAATCAAAATAATCGTTAAAACAAAGCACCTGGTTGGCAAGTGTAAAGACCTGAGTTTGACTCCTGGTACCACATGCCCTGCCACCTCAGAACCCCAGTGCACCATGCCAGCCACCAAAACTGGGCGTGGTTGTATACACTGGTAATCTCAGCACTGGGGAAGCTGAGAAAGGAGGATCACTGTGGGTGAGTCTGAGCTGTGTATTGAGACCCTGTACCAAATAAATAAATACATTTTTAAAATGTATAAAAACATTAAAACCCTGACTCCCAATATATGGCAATAAGCCCTGGCACCTTCTCTCAGAGAGGACAGAGCACGGGATGCTCTGAGACACCCCAGCCCCAGCTGCCCCCTGTCTGCCCCCTGAAAGACAGGATGATGATGATTTTTCCAAGTGGTCCATCACGCACACATCTGCACTCTGTCTCCAGACGGCATCTCTTCCCTGAGTCCCGGCTGCCCCTCACCATGTGCCGAGGGGCACTGTTTGGTGCAGCTCGAAGGGTCCCCACCCACCTGCTCTGCCCCCTCCAGGTCCCAGCACACAGCGCTGCTATTTTTAGGCTCTTAAAATAACAACTCAGGCTGAGGGAGATGTAGAGTGACGCAGTTTATAATTAGAGCCCCACAAGGGCCTCGCGAATTTGTTTCTAAACCACAGGGCTGCTACGCTCTCAGCCTGGCAGGGTCTGAGGCCTTCGGATGGTACCAGGCTTACAAAATGACAGCCCCTGGCCTGGGACAGATGGGGACACAGCCAGAGAAGCTTCCCGTGCCTCAGCGCTGGGCCGTGCACATAAGCACAGGCGGGTGGTGGGGTGCTCTGCTCGCTCCAGAAATAGCACCACAGCTCTTAGAGCCCATTTTTTATACATGGCAATGCTTACGCCTCATGCAAAAAAGCATCTTAATGACAGCCTGAACATCTAAGTCTTCTTGTCCAGGCACTGGACACAGCAGGCTCCCCACCAGCTCTGCACTCAGCGCAGGCTGTGGGGCAGCCCGGCACAGAGAGGGCACCGTGGCCCAGGTTAGCCCGTGCCCACCCAGGGCACCAGCAGAACAGCGTCCCCTGTGTGCTGGGCCATTGATTTAGGCTGCTGGCACAGTGCTTGGGGGTGAGGGACAGGCACAGACAGCAGGGTTGGGATGGGGTGGCTCAGTGAAGGAGCACCAGCGGGCTGCACACAGCCAGGGGCCGTCGTTAGCTAGGGCTGCGTGTGCACACACACACCACACAGCACATGCTCATCACACACACACCACACAGCACACGCATGCCACAGAGAGGGTGAGCGAGCAAGAGAGAGAGTGCTGGAGTAAAAGGAAAAGATCTTTATTTGTGAGAAGTTACAAATAACCATAAAAGTCCCCACGAAGTCCTTCCTATCTGAAAGCAAGGTTGGGGACATCTGTGTTCTCAGCACAGGGGCCACCTGTTTTGAGCAAAATTCATTATCTACCAAGGAAAGCGTTTCCCAGGGATGTCACTCAACCCAATGGCACTCTCAGTTTGGATCCTCATGAGTCTCACTGATGCCCCACAGCCAGAGGTCAATGCTGTCTCTGGCAGCACCACAGGCAAAGCTACAAGGCAGTTCTGGAATCACAGGCTGCTCCAGTGGCAACCAGGTGATGAGCTCGCCTTCACCAAGGGACGCTCAGTGATCAGTTTCTGTTGTGGGTGACACCCGAACCTGTCAGATCCACGTCTGTAGCTGCAAGTGGCATCCAGAGCACAGTATGTCCAGGCACAGCAAGAGTGGGCTTTAGCCCCAGCCCCCAAAAGCAAGGCGGGGAGCCAGGCATGGCGGCACACACACCTGCAATCCCAGCACTTGGGAGGCCACGGCAGGAGGATCACTGAAAGTTCAAGACCAGCCTGGGCTACATAGAGTTCAAGGCTAGCCTGAACAACAAAGCAAGACCTTGTCTCAAAACAACAAGGAAAAACAGGACAGGGAGTTGACTCCTGTCACACTCCAGATATCTGAGAAGGATGACAGCCACACAATGCCCTTTGCTGTCTCAGGAAACCAAGAAGGAGTGGGGAGAGGTGGCTGCCAGCCTCTACCAGCCAGGCTGTCACCTGCCTGAACTGTCCCTCTGCCATTAGAGGACACAGTGTTCGGGGAGTTTCACTCAAGCTGCAAACTGCTGGGAACTTTGCTTCAGCTCTGCACAATGAAAAGAATTACAACAACGGTTACATAACAGCTATATTTTAAAATAACTTAAAAATGCTTATAAGTCTCTTTGGGGTTCAGGGTGGGGGTTTGTTGGTTTTCTGAGACAAGGTCTTGCTCTACACAATCCAGGCTGACATCAAATTTCCAACCCTCCTGCCTTAGACTTCCAACTCCTGGGATTACAGGCATTGCCCCACACCTGGCTACTACTGTCACCATTGTGTAACTTACTAGGATTTTTTAAAACGAATCAAACCCACAAAAGCACTTCTAATGGTCTGAGCTCTGTGCGGCTGGGCTGTCATGGTGAATACAAAATCTTTTCCAACCCCATTCCCCAAGCAAGGAGCTGGAAACGCCTGCCCCTGAGCTTGCTGCACTAGTGCTGCAGGCTCCAACCTGTGTCCCTTGAAGGCACCCAGGAATTACCCACACACACACCAACCTTGGGGCCAGACACAGGGCTCCCCTGTGCTGCGTGGTGCCCCTGGGCCAGACAGGTCCCAAGCCTGGGCATCACTGTGTTTCACTGACACTGGTGGCCATGGCTATGCCAGATGCCATCCACTCGGCCAGCCACAGACCTGAACTTATCTTCTAGCCAGATGCTCCTGCAGAGATATTAAAGATAGTGTGATAAGGTTATTCAGGGCCCGGGGAGATAGCTCAGTAGAATAAGTACTTGCCTAGCAAGAGCAGGGTCCTGAGTTCAATCCCCAGTACTACACACACACAAAAAAAATGTATTCAAACCTACAAAGATAGAAAGTCATGGACACACCACACACACAGAAAGCAAGACCAAGACTTCACCCAGAAGCTGGCCTCCAAATTGGACATGATGAGGCACAGCCATGACCCTAGCCCCCAGGCGGCTAGGGCAGGAGGATCACTGTAAGTTCAAGGCCAGACCAGGATACACAGGTCATTGTCAGCCTAGACTGCAAGGCGGGCTGGGTTCTGAGATCGGGTAGTCTTTAGTCAAGTGCCAGCCGCCGAGGCCAGAGGCATGCAGAGACCTGCACCAGCCCTGCTGCACAGCCAGGCCGGGACCATCCAAGACACTATGCAGCTCTTTAACTAATTTATTTATTTTGAGACAGGGTCTCACCACGCAGTTCAGCTCACTATGTAGCCCTGGCTGGCCTCAAACTCGAGGTGGTCTCCTTGCTTCAGATTCCACAGTGCTAGGGATACAGGCACGTGCCACCATGCCGGCTGTATGTAGTTCTTCCTAGGCTCCAAAGTCCTGGTGCTGCCAGCCCGCCCCTCCTCCTGCCACTTCACCCTTCCCCTTTATGGGGCTCATTTCAGACACCTCATGTCTCCCCTTTTAATCTCTAATCTGCCTTCCTTAGGGACCAGAACCCCCAGTCCATGAGGCCTAAACAACAACAAAAACCCTGCCTCAGGGTCCCAACTGCAGTCCAACAGCACAGCGCACACCGTATTCCTTGGCCCATCTCTGCTCCTGCGAAAGCCACAGTGGCCTGGTGACACCATCCTGGTTCCTCTGTGAGTTGGAGCAGCGCCTGCTCAGGTCAAGCACTTGGCCAGCCAGGTGGATGCCAGCACCTGGCACAGCACACATCCTGCTTGCAGCTGAGTCACTGCCCACTCTGACCTCTTTTTTAATTTTATTTTATTTTAGCGTACTACTGGAGATTAAAGCCAGGATTCACACTGAGCCTTTTTTTTTTTTGAGATGGAATAGTCGTGGCTAAGTCACACAACCTCCTGCCTCAGTCACCCAGCATGCTTGAATTATGGAAGTTCATCACACTTGGTTTTGACATCAAAATTTCAGTAACCTGGAAAGGTGCTAACTCATAGCCCCAAATCACACTGAGCACCAATCTCACAGCATCTTCGCCAAAGCCCTTCCCAAGGAAAAGTAGGTTGCGTTTCAGTTTGTCCTGAAAGGGACTTCTTGATTATAAATTCATTTGATTATAGGAAATCTGGAAAACTCAATCAGGCTACTCTGTGCCCACACAGAACACCAAAAGACTGGAAGGCCAGGCCCGCACACAAGATCAAACACGATGCACAAAGAATCCCCACTTCCTGCCAGCCCTCTGCAGAAAGGCTGCTAAACTTGTTCCGTGAGGCTCAGGGCACGCAGATCCCCGCCGGCCAACTGTGATCAAAAACCGGGGCCCCCACAGCCTTCTGCTGCTGCGCTGCGGCTGGCAGCTGCTTGCATCTCAAGTCCTGGGAGCTGGCTCCCTAATGGCCCCATAGGTAATCAGAGGCAGGAAGTGGAGCTGAGAGGATTCGATAATCAGAAAAATAAATACAGCAACAGCCCGTCCTTAGCAGGGTGGAAATCAATACAGAGCTCTGGAGGTCACAAGTAAAGACATCTCCACAGGCTCTGCTGGAAAGCAAGGGCAGGGCTCCGCGGCAGCTCTGCACAAAGGCAAACAATCTGGAAAAGCAGCAAACCTGAGCTCCAGCAGCCCGAACAGGCAACACCCAGTTCAAGACCGGCACCAAGCAGTTTTTAACACAAACATCTACATTTATGGGCAGGATAGCTTGGACAACCACTGCTGTCAGCTGGTCTATTGAAAGGAGCAGCTAATGCTTATTTTTTCTTTCTAATTTTCTGTAACTCTTTTTGACCAACTTTGCATGCTTATATCTGGTAATCTGAACAACTAGTTTGAAAACAACAATATGCAGTATAACAACTAATTGGTTTTTGATTTTTTTGGGGGGTGGAACCAGGATTGAACTCAGGCCCTAGCACTTGCCAGGGGAAGTGCTTATTCCACTGAGCCATGTCCCTGGCCCCATAACAACTATTGTTAATTCCTATTATTTTGTTAGTGAAATGCTATTATCATCCCTAATTTTGACTATTTTTTATTCTCTTTAAGAAATAAAACAAACATCTTCACTACCACCACCTCAGCCCGACAAAAGCAGGGCAACCACTGCCAGGCAGGTGCCATAGCTCAGAATGGGCTGGGGCGGACAGGTAAGCAGACGCCAAGAGGGGCAGGGCTCTCTCTAGGCCTTTAGTTCTTGTCACAGAGCCCACACTCTTTTGATTTTCATGTCAACATCTGTCTTTGATAACAGTGTTTTCAGGCATCAAATTACATCTAATTTGCAGCAACTAAATATTTATGATCTACAGAGGCTTACCACGCTGCACATGGAAGGGTTTTGTGTTTTGTCTGTCCCCAGCACCAGGAGTGCAGAGCTCCCGGTGCACCCTAAGTAAATCGTTGTTTAATGAACCCTTCGAATGAGATCAGTTCGGAGGCAGGGCTCCACCAGCTCCGGGGAAGGAAACTGTCTTTCCATGTGCTAAGGAGCTGGAGACCCGCATGCCTGTCTGGGCAGAGCCTGGCGGAGACTGCTCCAAGGGCCATCTGCCACTTTTCCTTGCCCCAACAGCTCACGCTCTGTGCAGGGTCCCCCTTATAGCATCCTGGGCTGGGCAGAAAGGTCTCCCAGGAAGTGAAGTTTCTTTGTTTGAAGAAAACAAGAATATACAGCACAAATCTCTACAGATACAAAATTCGCAGCTGAGAGGAGGAGGAGACTTCTGTGCAGTCACACAAACGGGCCGTTCGAGCACTGCAGCACCAGTTCTAGAAGGAGCAAAGGAACAAGGAAGCAAATGCAGACCCAAGAACCCCATCAGCAAAGCCTGGTCTGCAAAATGGACACAGAAGCTGCACCCAGGTTCCCAGGCCATGGACCAGGCTCCACTACAGGCAGGTCCTGACAGGGGCCAGGGTCCTGCAAGGAGGACCAGCAACCTGCCCTGTCCCGAAGGCCCCTACACACCCCGCGGGCAATGTTCACCTAACCTATCTCTAGGAAATCATGTCCTCTAACCCCAGGATGAACTTCCACCCACATCTGTAGGCAGAAAATAGATGATAAAAACGCAAACTGGAGCCAGTGATTAGGGGAAAATCAAATAAAATTAAAATTTAATAAGGTGGAGTGGAGGTGGCTTAGCGGGGCCATTTCCTTCCTCAGACTCACGGACACCTCAGGACCCCCGAGTGTGCCCCCGGGAATGCTGATAGGGAGATCCAGCTGCTAATGGCTTCCCACTCAGGAAAGCCTGCAGCAGCCTTCTGGGGATCCTGTACCCCTAGACGAGCCAGTATCGATTTCTCAGCAAAGGATATGAGCATCAGAGCTGGGCCTGGCCATTCTGCCCATGCCCCAGATCTCACTTCAGGGTGTGCTCAGGCTGGAGAGACGCCCATGGAAGGGGACAGTCCTGAAGCCCCTGCCAGTACAGCTAACACTGCCACAGGTCCCAAGGGACAGGCAATGCCACAGAAGGCTGAATTGTTGGAGTAGAGAGGACAGAAATGCAGAAGAGAAAAATCTCCCCTCCACCACACCATCTCAACAAATCAAGCTTTGTGTTCTTGCATTTCTCTTGATATTGGGTGAAATCTCTTTCATGGAGAAAAGTAAGGAGGCCCTCAGGGGTACATGCACGCACGCACACGCGCACACACACACTCGAGCTTGCACACACCCGCTCCCATACTCGCCTGCCCACCGGCAGAGTAAGCAGGTACACTTCACAGGAGCACAAAGCAAGGCAGGGTTCATTCCTTCATTACTGTCTATTTCTGAGTCATTCTTCTCCTCCACACTTGAAATTCAGAAGCACTGCTTACATGACAGTGGGACCTTGAGCTGCCCAACCTGACATCCCCCAAAAGCAATGCTGACCTTCCAATGGAATACACTCGAACTCCTCTTACCAAGAGCACTTCTGGGTACAAAGGGCATCAGAGAACCAAACTTCAGGGCTTTGTGGAAAGGGGGCAGTGGCCCATTCTCCACAGTGGCCTGGCCTCCGTGCCTGCAGAACACAGTCCTTTTGGGACCCCCTGTCGCTGGGCAGCACAAACCATATGCTACGGCCAGGCCTGTCCGCACCCCTACCCTGCAAGCGGCCGCTCACCAACTCTGGGCTCAAGGTGCTGCATGGCAGACACCAGGCCACACAATGAGCGAGTTGTGCCAGGAATGACGTCCTCAAAACAGCCTTCAACACAGTGCGAGGGTTGGTGGCCACAGCATCTCAGGGACCAACTTGTATCCCCAGAAGGGAGACCTGAACAGCAGCCCCCAGCGGGCAGCCCCCATCCCAAGGGGAAGGCAGGGTGCCCGGGAGGTGACCGCACTGGGCAGTGCCCTGGACAGGGCCGGAAATCATGCTCAGAAAGGTGGCAGTACAATGAGCTCTCCTCTCCCCTTGACTTCTCTCAGCTTCCACAGTAGCATTTTTTCATGAAATTGTGTGAGAAAGCATCACTGCATTCATTTCCCCATTTACAGAACTAAATTCTGACCGAAAGTCCTTAAAATAAAACCATACTAACGATTTTGTTATGTTTCACTCCTATGGAAGGCCAGCCCCCCACCATAAACTAGTGCCATAAATACTGTGCCTGTGCCTAAAATAAACTCTGGGACTACTAAAGATTTCAGTTGCTTAGCGCTTGGAAATAAATGAAAAACGAGGCGTGGCAGTGCACGCCTGTGACTCCAGCTGCTCAGGAGACAGAGGCAGGAGGCTCAGGAACTCAGGGCCAGCCTGGGCAATGCAGGAAGACTCGCCTTTACACTAACAAGATCTCATTTGGATAGATAAAAATATAAAAATAAAATCAACTTAAAAACAGCATTGTCCAGGCTTTGAAAATGTGTGTCTCTCACCAGCCTGCAGTCAGGCAGCCCAAAGGCGGTGGTCAGGGTGTTGTCCGTCCCCGGCCACAGCAGGACTAGGCACTTCCACGCTGACCCTGTGGGACACACAGGGGACAGGAGCACTGGAGTCCCCCAAGGCCTGGGGGAGAAGCCAGGGGCCACAGATATGCAGAGCCTCAAGCACAACGTGCAGTACCTGGGCAATGGGACCATAACTGTCACCACTGGGCTCGGTGCCAACCCTTGGGGCGCAGGGCAGGCTGTGACCACAATGCCACCTCCCCGGCGGTGGCCTGCCCAGCATGCCCCACACCAGCTCCCTGCTCCCACTGCAATCCTGAGAGCAGCTTCCAGTCACTGCCAGAGGGGAGCATGCCATCGCCATGCCCACTGGAGCAGCAGGGTCCCCTCACTGCACACAGCCCATGTTCCAGTTCTGCAAGGTGCCTGGAGCAGACGGCAAAGCCTCCCAGGACACCTCCTTTCCACCTGGGGCTCCTGCCAGAGTCGCAGGTGGCCAGGGACAGCAGCAAGAAGGCCTGGGATTCAGCGCAATCCTACCTTGTCTGCTTCCCTCACTCACTGGCGAAGGTTTTCGCTATGGCACAGCAGCACTGCATGCAGGCCCTGAACCCTGGACACAATTCCTAGCTCCCAAGGCTCTACAAAGAAGTTTTCAGGTTTCCTAAGAATTATTGCTACAAGTCCCCTCAGGCTTCTCTGCAGACTGACAGAGGAAAACCTTTCTACTCTTCAAGCCTTCAAAACACTGAAAACAGCCCTTCAGGATTGAGGGACCCTCACTTGCCCAGGGCCCTCAGTAAGCCCACAGCTGATGGAAGGTGAATTCAGCACAGAGCCAAGCTTAAATTTGGGGACAGGATGCCACAGGACTTTCCCTCCCACTTTGAGGCCCTCACCCCCACTCTGATGCCAGCCCAGGAGCCCTCAATTCACTGCGTGGGAAGCTGTGGAATAACACACTACAGGCAGAAAGCAGTGGAGGGGCAAGTGGACCAGACCCTCCGGAAGCCTCAGAGGCATGGCAGAACTGCCACTCCTGGACACACGAAGTCCCAGCTCCCCCGTGAGCCTCATCGACCACCTCAAGGGCCTTGGAGCCCAGCTTGTGAGCAGTCAAATTCTCATGGTAAGATCTAAGCTCCTCACCAAGGTCCCTAACGTGTATGTGCAAATCAATTTCCTCCAAGCAAGTGGTATTTTTATGCTTGTTTAGTAAACAAGGTCTCCCATGACAAAGGCTCTCATCCTCCAATGGCAACTTCCGGCCACTCCTCTGGCCAGAGCTGGCCACAAGTGGTGCACAGCAAGGAGCAGCACCTACCGGCTCCGGGCCAGAGTTTGGCTCTGAGAGCAGGGCTCTGCATTCCTGCCCCCCCCCCTTCCTGAACACTCCCTTCCAAGGGCGGATGGGAAGATTCTGCAGGGGACAGGCATGCCAACCCAATGCTCTTCTGAAGGATTCCTGCAGCACATGTAAGTCAGGAGCTTGAGAGAATGCATTACACAAACGTGTGCATGAGTCTCTCTCTCTCTCTCTCTCTCTCTCTCTCTCACACACACACACACATACACACAAAGCCTCTTTCCAGAAGTTCTACTGCTGTGAAGCACAGAAGAGCCTGTGTGATCTGCTAGAAATGTCAGTTATTTCTCAAATCCTTCCTTCTGTTCCAAGAGTCTTGGGCTCGCCTCATGGCCTGACTTCCAGTGACCTTTTGCAAAAAGCAAACCCAAAGCCACAGGCCCACAAGATCAGAAATACCACATTAGGCAACTTCCTGCCTTTTTGTGCCTAACAATGGTGTGAACAGCTCCCACAGCAGAGGTGTGGAAGCTTCCCACAGAGTTTTAGGGGTACTTAAATGCTGACCCTCCCCCCCCTGCTGTCACTCCCCAGTCAGGCACAGTAACCAATATTAATTAAGCACACACTGACATTAAATACATTAAACTCGGAGACACCCAACCTTCTGCCCTGCCACCAGCCGTCAAGCCTGTGAATGCTGGCACTGCCATGTGGCACCAAAGACAAGATTCCTCTTGTGCACTGTGCTCGCGTGCACTCCATGAACGTTCTGTGGCAAGCACTGCTGCCTGCTGCATTACAGAGAGAAAACCTATGGGCTCAGGGCCAACAGCATAGCAGGCTATATGGCTGCCCTGAGCCTACACTTGCATGCTGGGGTGCCCAGTGGCCCACAGAAAGCAGGATCTTGGGACCCAAGGATATAAAGCAAAGGAGGAGAACACAGTGTAATAGGTATAATGTGACATGCAAACAGGTGGCATTATGGTGCAGGCCAGCAATGGCTGCTTTCTTTTCTCAAATAAGATTACAACAAAAAGGCATTCTAGGCTGGCTGCTCTTCCTTGGAGGAAATGAAGAATGACAGTGGAAGAGAGACACACAAAGCCGGGCATGGTGGTATACGGCTATAATCCCCAACACTCTGGAGGCTGAGGCAGGAGGATTGCTGCAAGTTGCAGGCCATGGTGAGTTCAAAGCCAGTCTGAACTTCACAGTGAGACTATGACTTTAAAAAAAAAAAAAAAAAGACACACAAAGTCAGCACAGACAGGACCACATTCTGAGCAGGTGGGACACGACCCACCCTATTCTTCACAGACAGCTTCATTCTATTTCCAACTCAGTCCAAGTCAGACACAGTCCCTCTGCCTCCTGTCCCCTGGAGTGGGAGCTAGGGGTTGGGGACTAAATCCCCAAAGACACTGAAATACCACAAGCTTGATGCCACCTCTATGTGTACCCTGCCCCCAGGCTGACCAGCAGTGTGTACCCCTCATGGGGGCAGAATGGAGCCTGCAGGAGACAGAGCACCAGGTAGCAGCAGCCCTGCCAGGAACCAGCTTCCAGAGGAAGGAGAAGGGAGGGAGACAAGAGGCCCTTCTGCCTCAGGGCAGGTGAGGAGCCAGAGCTGAGGGTGCTGGGCAGGAAAAGGCATTAACCACCTGCATGGGTGCGTGACCTGATGTAAGGTGAGCCAGGCCCTTCCCACACTGCTTCTCCCTCCAGAAGCTGAGGGTAAGCCCTGCATGGCGATGCACCCCTTCAATCCAACACTTGGGAGGCTGAGGCAGGAAGACCCACTGTGTTCAGCCAAAGCTACACAGAGAGACCCTGTCTCAAAAGCAACAGAAAAAAGATTGTGTGGACACAGGGGCTACACAACAAACTCTTACAGCATCAGCTACTCTGCAACAGAAGGGAACAACCAAGCACAGGGCTGGAACGCCCTGCACCACCCCAGGGCCTCAGATACATTTACTGATAATGTTCTCCTGAGTTACTTATTAGCAGCTCAGCTCCACTGAGGAGGAAGCCCAGGCCCGGTGTCCCAGGCACAGGACAGTCTGTCTTCTTTGCTACCTCCTGGCAGCGCTATTCTTTTCCCAACACTAAAATGCAGATGAAATTGAGAAAGTGTTAGAAAAATTCTCCAAAATCAGATTACTTTCCAGTATTTCACCCACGTCTTAGTTACAAAAACCAAAATTACATGAAATCCAAATTGGGTATGGTGGTGGTTAATTCCAGCACTTAGGAGGCTGAGGCAGGAGGAATGCCCAAGCTCAAGGCCAGCCTGGACTACCTGGCAAGACCATGTCTCAATAAAACAAAAATCAAACCCAAAAACTACACAAAATTCCAACAGAAGGTTCAACAGCAAGCTTGAAAAAATCTGAGTCAAAATCTAATGCTTTTTCTTTTCCTTGAATGAATAGCAATGCCCCACTAAACAAACTTCAGACTTTGAATTCTCCCTGCAACCCAAATGGGGAGAGATATGAGGGTCTCCACAGCCAGGGACCCCAGGCAGGAGGCGACAGCCCCGGATGTACACTTCAGTCCATAGCAGCCTGTCAGAGGGAGAATCAGGGTCTGCTCTAAGCTGAACACAGGCAGCCCAGGGCGGCTGGCAACCGCACTCCTGGGCCTGCCCCCTGCGGATGGAGAGACCCAGCCCCTCCCGAGCGACTGGCTGCAGATGATGCCACGTGGTCTGCAATGGAACAGTATTCAGGCTTCAAGAATATCTCTTGAGATTTTTTTCTCTCTTTTTTTTTTCTTTTGAGACACGGTCTCTCTATTAGTTTTGGTGGGCTTTGAATTTGCTATGTAGCCCAGGCTCGACGCAACCTTGTGGCGATCCTCCCGCCTCAGCCTCCCAAGTACTGGGATTATATGCACTATTATACCGGGCTTCTTGAGAATCTGAAAAACAGTATGCTGGGCTGGAATAAGCGCTTCCGTGGCAAGTGCAAGGGCCTGAGTTCAATCCCCAGTTCTGTTAAAAAAAAATTAAAAAAAAAATTATGCTGAGTGAAATAAACCAGACATGAAAAAACACAAATACTGTATGAGCCCTCTGCCAGGAAGGGTTTGGAGAGTTGTACTCACAGAGACCACAGTGGTGGCTGAGACTGTGGGGTGTGGACTTACTCAGTAGGTGCAGAGTTCTGACCCAGGTGCAGTAGACAGGCCTGGAATCCCAGCCCTTGAGAAGCTGAGGCAGGAGGACAGCTGAGAGTTCAAAGCCAGTCTGGGCTACATAGTGAGAGCCTGTCTCAAAAATCCAAACTCCAAAGCAAAGAAAAATGAGGCAGTCCTGAAGGCAGAGGGTAGCAACGGCTATGCCCAGAACAGCTGTGGTCAGAGCAGCTGGACTCATGAACTCCAGTGGCTAAGACAGTAAAGCCTGTGATCTGGAAATCTTACAAGATGTACACCCGTCACTTACACCACCTGTCACTAAAACCACTAAACACACAGGTCTCCCTCCAAGGCAGGAGAGGCAGCAGGCAGAGGAAACCCTGCCTCAGGGGTCCACAGACTCCTTGGGCCCTGCTGCATTGTCTGAATAAAGAAAGACTGCACTGGACCAGATCCTCAGGGCGCAGCCTCAGGAGTCCAGCATAAGCCAGGCACCCACCCTTGTGACCCAGGGTCTTGAACTCACAGCTGCTGGGTTATTTTTAAATGGGAAAACAGGTCCACATCAAGCCAGTCACCTCCGGAAGACTGCTGAGCTGCCACCCCAAAGGAACCCAGAGTGGAGGAGGCCTGGAGCGGCAGCACAGGGGCTGCGCCCACACCCAAGGCTGAGAAGGGCCACCCCAGGGACAGACGTCCACACCCTAAAGCCCACTGCAGGGCTCTACGTGCAGACACTAGCAGGCCTCATCCCCAGCAAGGGGAAGGGGAAAGGAAGACCCCAAGGACAAAAGCTGCTTATTCAACTACCATGAGCTTCCCCAAGCTGGCAGCCTTAAAGGCGGAGCTCAGGGGCCCCCTGGCACCACGCCCAGCCAGCGCCCTGTCCAGGGCAAGGACTCAAACGCCAAGCTCCTGGAGGACAGTGACAACACTCCAAACTCAAGGTGAGATTAAAATATAAAAATGCAGTGTTCAAATAAAATGACCACAGTAGAACACACATGACCATGGCGTTCCCTCAAAACCCTCCACCCCTGCTGCCTCCCAGCCCGCAGCTCGTGCAGCAGCTCAGAGGCCCTTTCCTGTGTGGCTGCAGTTGTGCTGGCATGGCTGCCTCTGTGCCCTAACAGATCCATGTGGACCTTTCATGGCCATTCTGACTTTGGGGACCGGCCAAATGGCACATGGTGCCAGGCCTGGTGAATGTGGCGCACGCACAGTGTCACACTGTTATCTGCCTGTCGTTCCGCTGGACGGTGATGGCAGCAGCAGCCCACATACTTGTCATCTCACCTTACAAAGACATGCGCCGAGGAAGCCACACAGAGCACGTCAGACTGCGGCAAGAACAATGGGATCCGTCATCGGGAGTCACACACCCATGGCACAGCACTCGGGAGGCTGAGGCAGGAGGATTGCTGTGAGTTCCAGAGCAGCCTGGGCTATAAAGTAAGCTCAAGGCCAGCCTGAGCTGCATAGCGAGACCCTGTCTGAAAGAGCCTAAATAACAAATACATGTGACAGACAGTATTCTGAGGGGAAATCATAATGAGTTTTATTGTAATAAATATTTTTAATGTAAACATTCAATGTAATTTTTTGATCACTTCTTTCATCTTAAACTTTCTTTATAATGATGCCCATGCTGACATACCCAGGAGGATTTGTGGTACACACAGGTTTCTGTCCTAGATTACCAGAGTAATCTTTATGTTCCATGAGGATAGATCTTTGGTTTTTTTATTGTTTGATACGGGAACTTGAACTTAGGACCTTGTACTTGCCAGGCAGACACCCTGCTGCTGAGTTAGCTTCCCATCATTTACTGTCCTTCAGGTGATGGAAGGACTTTATTTACCTTTTTATCCAGGTGCCTATGAAAGTCCTGGACACAGATACATGTTAAATAACTAAAGAATGACCTGTACTAAGGTCTTCATCTCATAATTATTTCAATTTTGTCTTTTGAGACAGGGTTTCACTACAAATGCAGGCTGGTCTCAAACTCAGAGTGATCCTCCTGCCCCAGCCTCCCAAGTACTGGGGTCATAGACATGTACCATGCCCAGCTGAATGGACTCCTTCAGTATCTGAAAGTTTTAAGGTACTATCTCTCCTCAAACATAGACTATTCATCATTTATGGAGTTCGTGTCTACAAGCTGCTGATACAAGCTAGGTTAGTGTCTTAAGTTACCTTCTCTTTGCTGATAGCACCTGACATCCAAAGCTAAGGGAGGGAAGGCTTGCTGGGCTCACAGTCTGCAGGGGCTTCAGCCCATAGGCAGCTGGCTCCAAGGCTGGGTGGGACGGCAGAGCAGCATCCAAGAGGAGACACAGTCCGCAGCAAGGAGGCGAGGCCAGCAAGCCTCCTCGTGTCTGCTTTGTGTCCCTTACCTTGATCCCAGCCGGAGCTATGCTAAGCTCTTCAAGGGCTGATCTGTTAATCGTGTTGGATTCCAGCATCACACACACTAGTCCAACCACCTCTGAAAAAGCCTTACTTACTATGACTGCAGGAGGCTTGGGGGGACATCTAGACAGAGCTGCGGTGGCCAGCCCTGAATTACACAACTGTCTCTTCCCCAGGGAAGAGAGCACCCATACAGCCTCAGGCACTGCCCAAAACGTTGGGTCCTCTGGGATGAGAGCTTCTACCATGCAAGGATCACCTCAACAGAAGAATCTTTTTTGTGGAGACCAGGTCACCCCTCAACTCAGCAGCCTTCTCTGGACTCGTGTGACAAACAGAGCTGAAATCGCAGCCACTGAGACCCAAGAAGCCTGTCTGGCCACCTGCAGGGGTCCCCCCTACCATTCCCTCAACTCAGCTGAGAACAAGGCATGGACCTCACACCACATGTCCAAAATGGTATTTTGCTGCCTGGGCCAGGTGGGGCCCTGCCTCCTCTTTAGAGGGCTCCCGGCACCCCACACAGTGACACAGGTACATGTGACATGAAGGCATCCTACAAGAAAGTCACTGTAACTTGAAGCAGGGGACTAGAGATCACCCATACAGGACCCCAGGAAACTTCAAACTGAGAAGTTCATGTTTTGTCAATGAACTATTGAAAAACATCTCAGTTAGAGCAGACAGGAGCTTCAAGAGTCACTCTTGTTAGAGTTCTCTCTTTTTTTTTGAGGATGGGGTCTTAATCCACAACCCAGACTGGCCTCGAATTCTGGCCTGGCAATCATGGCTCCTAACTTTTGTGAAGACAGACCCCTACACACCCTATCAGCAGCTTTGATCAAATTATTTTTTCTTATAAAATGTTCTATTTCAGTTAATTTCTTACTCAAATTTATAATTTTCCTATAAATTGTTATATATTTGGTACAGAGTCTCACTACACAGCTAGGACTAGTGATCCTGCTTTCAGCCTCCCCAATGCTGAGATTACAGGCATGCACCACCACACCTGGTCTCAGTGCCAGCTCAATGTGCCTGTGGCAGGGCCAGCACAGGATGTGGTGCTGGGGATGGAGCCCCAGTCCTGGTACTTGCCTACGCAGGCACTTAGCCCGCTGAGCTAGAATGCTCTTTAGTTAAAATGGACATCTTGCACCAAGTGTGGTGATGCACACGAACCTGCAATCCTGGCACCTGGGGGGCTGACACGAGGACTGCCTCGAGCTCGAGGCCGGCCTGGGCTACACAGCAGGCCCTGCCTCAAAATAATGAATTCACCAGTGAAGTAAAACAACGGGGAGGACCGGTGTCCGGAGGGTCTAGAAGCCAGACGCAGGTAACAAGCAGTACTGCACCGATGAAAGAGGAGGCCGCGTGGTAGAAGGAAAGCAGGTGGGCGGCAGCCTCGCAACGAGCCTGGCCCTGCTGGCTCAGGGTGGTCTGCTTCTGGGACGCACCACCCTGGCCAGCCCCCTCCAAGACCTCATGATCAGGGCTCCGGCTCCCTTGGAGGTAGCACAAGGGGTTCCCATTCCACAGCCAGACGTGCTCAGTAGTGGGGTGTCTGGAGAGCTCCACCTGGTCCCTTCCTGGGATGAGAGCCCAGTAAGCTGGGTGTATGTGACATGGTATCTCCCTGCAAGGACATCCCCACCAAGGAGATGTCCTTGTGGGTAGGCTCCTTGCTACAGCTAGGACATCAGACTTCTGCCTGGAAAGCTCCTACACAACTGGAAGCCACTAACGTCTTCATGCCCTGCAGAGGGTAGCCACAGACCTCAGTCCTCCCATAGCAGCAAAGTGTTTCAGCAGGTGGCAGGGCTGGGCCATCGAGGTTCAATGTCTTCCTCAAACTACGGGCTGGGGCTGCAAACACCAGCCACAAAGGTTCAGCAATCCCAAAAACCACTGCCACAGTACTGTCCCCAAAATGCACAACCGTGTTGCTCCACCACCAGAGCGCAGTGCTACCCACTGGGGAGGCTGCAGACACTCAGGGGGGCTGGGGAGATGGCTCAGTAGAATAAGCACTTCAGTAGAATAAGCGCTTCCCTGGCAAGCACAAGGGCCAGAGTTCAATCTGGGGGGAGGCAAACACCTAGACCCCCACTGCGCACCCTGCATGGACCGGACTTCCTTCCCCAAACCGGTTCTCCCAGGCTGCAGAGGGCTGGCAGCAGTGCAGCTCCGCCCACTGTGGAGGGCCCACAGGGCAAGTCCCAGCCCTCTGGCTCCAAGGAAGACACGGAGGCCCTGCCCCAGTGTCTCCAGGGGAGCTCCAGGAGCTCTTAACCCTCTCATGATAGGTTAAAAAACCTGTATTTACCGAGTTCTTTCTGCGCACCTAGATAAGGAAATGCTTCAGGAGTCACCACAATCAGGGTACAGCAGACAGGAAGCTTCACTCCTTATGTTCTGTGTAATTTTATGACACTAGAATTTGATAGGGTTCCATAACTATCCCTATTACTTCTATAACTCTTCTTGTCTTTTGAGACTTACTAAGTTGTCCAGGCAATGCTCCTGCCTCGGCCTTCCCGGTACAGGGATCACAGATGTGCACCACTGCATGGGGCTTGTATTTCCTGACACTGTGTGAGTCTGTCTCCCCTAACCCCAAGGAAGGAGCCACACCCGCCTTGCCACTGCTCCCCTGCAGGGGGGAAGATGACACCCAGATGGCCACTCTACACTTCACTTCAGCTCGGTGCATCAGTGCTGCCCTGCAGCAGGGAACAACGTCCTGGGATGGTCTCCCCTGGCCGACCCATCACTCATGGAGCTGAGGAACCTTGAGAGGCCGGGCCGCACCGGCCCTGTATGAAGTCTTAGTATGTGAACTTATTTAAAAATGGCAGGAGGAGCTCGATCTCCTGCATGCTGTGCCAGCCCCACCCCAGGGACACATGGAGACAGTGATTGAGACTGGGCATGGTGGCACATGCCTGCAATCCCAGCGCTTGTGAGGCTGAAAACAGGAGGATCGCTACAAATCCCATCTGTATAATAAGACCCTGTAGACCCTGTTCATTTAAATACATAATAAATAAATTACAGGAGTGGTAGCACACACTTGCAACCCCAGCACTTTGGAGAGTGAGGCTCAAATTTCAGCCCAGCTTGGGCAATTCATGGTGGTGCATGCCTATAATCCCAGCACTCGGGAGGCTGAGGCAGGAGGATTGTTGTGAGTTCGAGACCAGCCTGAGCTACAAAGTGAGCTTAAGGCCAGCCTGAACTGTATAGTGAGACCCTGTCTCAAAAAGACAAAAAAAAAAAAAAAAAAAAAGACCTTATTTTAAAAAAGCATTGAAAGGAATGGAAAATAACTCAGTGTGAAGGCCCTGGGTTCAATCCCCAGTACTACCCTAGGAAAAAAAAATAAAGGACTCAAGCATTTCACAGAAATCTAACACTTAATTCAACACAACACTCCAAAACCTTTTTTAAAAAAAGTCAAAACTGTGACAAGCTCATTTATAAATTTCTTTTTCTTTTGGCAGAACCAGGGATTGAGCTCATGCCCTTACACTTGTGAGGCAAGCACTTATTCTACTGAGCTATCTCCCTAGCCCCTCATTTATAAATTTCTGTGTGCATACATTCATCGAATATACTCACTTCTGCACATTCCACTTTGTTTTGTTTTTAGATAGGGTCTTACTATGTAGCTCAGCCTCCAACACACAGCAATCCTGCGGCCTCAGCCTCCGGGATGCTGGGATTACAGGCTTGCGCCACCACCCTGCCCGACTCTTGCATTTTTAAACCCACTTTGGGGGCTGACCAAATAGCTTAGCAGATTAAAGCACCTGCAAGCAGACGCAGAGGCCAGGGGATATGATCCCCCAGCCTGCTGAGACAGAAATTAAGCCTGAGTGTGGTGGCATACACCTGTAATCCCAGCTCTTGGGAGACTATAAACAGGTAGATCACTACAAATCCAATCTAGTAGTAAGACCCTGAACACCCTGTAGACAATTCCCTAAAATACAAAAACAAACAAAAAAATAAATTAAATAACTTTAAAATAAAAATAAACCCACTAGTGCTTAGTGCACATTCATAGCTCTGAGACTGCACTGGAAAAGCCATCCCCAGTAACAGCTCTGAGCCTGTGGGTCCCAAGGTCCTGGGTGCTGTCAGGCCGAGCTCCATGCACCCTTATGGACAGAGCCTCCAAGAGGACTCAAGTGTCAACCCAAGAGGGAGTCCTTACCCAGAGACCTCGCAGCACACCAGCCTCCCTGTCTCCTTCAGGACCACTGTCCAAGGACACTAGCTTCACCCTGGCCACTCCTCTCCTCCAGCAGTACCCAGCCTCATTTGCTCCTGGACCGACCGACCTGCCTCTCCATACTGCTCCAAACCACATCTTGGTGAGTCGGGCATGGTGGGGCAGGCCTGCAATCCCAGCACTCAGGAGGCTGAGGCAGGAGGATTGTTGTGAGTTTGAGACCAACCTGAGCCACAAAGTGAGCTTAAGGCCAGCCTGAACTGCATAGTGAGACCCTGTCTCAAAAAGACCAAAAAAAAAAAAAAAAAAATCTTGGGCTTAAGCCCATTTCCTGCCACAACAAAGAGGGGCATAGGAGAATGCCACAGCTGAGCAGGTGACACAGGCCTGTAATCCCAGCACTTGGGAGGCTGAGGCAGGAGGATTGCTGCAAGTCTGGGGCTAGCCTGGGCTACACAGTGAGTTCGAGGCCAGCCTGAACTGCATAGCAAGACCGTGTCTCAAACAAGCAACAGCAAACACCTTACTAAATTGGCTGGCTTCTATCACTGTTTTCCCCTTGTACAATTTTTATTCTTCCTGGTGATTTTGGAACCAAATCCCCACAGAATAGGCAGCTCCGTGCCTTGGGGACAGACCACGTGCACTCTGAAATCTCAGCAGCACATGTCCAGAAGCCTGACCCCTGCCCTAAAGAACCTAAGGGAAGGTACAGGGAAAACAAAATCCACAGTAGTGTGAAAACACACATATACACAGACACACACACACACAGAGAGAGAGCTTTGGGACACTGGATTTGCCAAGGTCCAGCCTGACCCTTCCCTCCAGCCAATTCCCAGCTATCATGACGGATGGGTGAGTATGGCTAGAGATCCTTCTTTTGTTTTTCAAGGCAGAATCTTGCTTTGTAGCCCAGGCTGGCCTCACACTTGCTGAGATTCTCCTGCCTCACCCTCTCAAGTGTTGGATGACAAAAGTGCACCCCCACACCCAGCTATGGCAATATGTTCTTAAGGCCTAGCTTGGGATACATAATTCTCTTTCATTCTAACAGCAAACTCCAGGCTGGCTTCGGCCTGTGTCCCTGGCTCTGCACGTGGGCTAGTGTGCTCACACAGCTCTGCGTTTGTGCCATCAAACACAGCTTCCCATCTCCCCCACTCCCCACCCGGGTAAGTCCCACTTTCAGAACCACTGTACATCTTCTTAAAAACTTCCCTGTACCCCAACCGGATTGATTTAAAGCCATGTTAAATGGAGCTCAAAATTCAGCCCACCTAAAGGCTCATTGAGCCTGAAAGTAATTCACAGAAATTAAGGGGCCAGGGAGATAG
The DNA here is from genome assembly GCA_004027165.1 of Ctenomys sociabilis. Taxonomy (NCBI): domain Eukaryota; kingdom Metazoa; phylum Chordata; class Mammalia; order Rodentia; family Ctenomyidae; genus Ctenomys; species Ctenomys sociabilis. Next base: position 65,758 of record PVKA01007952.1, read on the forward strand.
CTCAGTAGAATAAGCCCTTGCCTGGCATGCGCAAGGATCTGAGTTCAATCCCCAGTTCTGCCAAAAAAAAAAAAAGAAAAGAAAGAAAGAAATGACATTTAACCTCTATCTTACTTCTGGGAAAAAAGATTCACTTTGTGAATCTGATAATGTTATTTGCAACAACTAAGTTGCATCTCTGAACTGCGACTCAAAGTCCAAGCAGACACTGAGTGACATCAGATTAGATTCCTCAGGATAAGCATCCTGGGATGTCCCCAGAGCGACACCCTCAGGCACTCTGGACACCAGCTTGACACCAATTCCCCACACCAGTTCCGGGCTTGAGCCAACCTTCTCAAGTTCCACAGAAATTATTAACTCTTTCAGTGTTTAAAACTCTCCCACCCACAGTGGGCTCCTGAGAGCTGGCAGGCTGTGCTCTGCAGACACAAGCAAAGTGTCCTGGGATGCCACTGACACTGACTTCGGGGCACCTTGTGGCCCCAGAGTAAAGGGCACCACCCCAGCAGTCCTGTCAGAGCTGTTGCCCCTTCTGACCAGCAGCTGTGAAGTGCAGCACCTGGCTTGGGCTGGCTTGGGCCCCCTAATTTGTCCTGACAGCTCACAGAGCTGCAAGAAGCGCCTGTGTGACCGGCGCCTCATGCAGGGCATGACAAGGGCACTGAGGAAGAGGGGGCACACAGCCCATGGGCCAGCTACATCCCTACGGAGCAGCGGCACCACCTTCCCAGCAAGGGGGACAGTCGCCAATAGGGAAGCCTCAAACCAGCCGCTTGGGTTTTTACAGCTCTGAAGCAGTCACTGCATCCCAAGTCCTGGTTACACGTTCTTTCACAGTGTGCCCAAGGGTCTCATGTGCTTATAGGTTTTTGGAAGGTGACTGGACTACAGGGTTTAGAGCTGCCCTGCTGCTTGGAGGTGGGGCTGGCAGAGGAGGTGGGGTGTGGGGCTTGGCCCCTGCCGCCCCCACCTTCCGGTCCACCATGCTCTGAGCAGCTCTCTTCTGCCAGCCCCTCTGCCATGCTGTCCTACCTCAGAGCCAGCCAGCCACACATGGAAACCCCACAGAGTCCAAATAACCCTCTCCCAGCTGGGCACAATGACGCACACACATAACTCCCATGCTTGAGAGGCTGAGGCAGGAGAATGGCTGAGAGTTGGAGGCCAGCCTGAACTGGATAGCGAGATCCTGTCTCAAAAAGACAAAAAAATTTATTTTTATTTATTTATTTATTTAGCTAATTGGACAGCTTCAATAATTAATACATTGTACATTGTCATCTTCTTAGTGGTTATCCATAGTACAAGAAGCAGACAGGATATCCTGTCTCAACACTATTAGTACAAATCTTTCTTCTCACTGAGTTAAGTGAAAGTGGCTGTATCTATCCCAACTATTCTGTATATACAAATACAAAACGGTCCTTCCTTTGTAGCCCCTTTTTCTGTTCAGTCCGGTCAGAGATGGGTATTCCATTAGCATCTAAATACTATAGGTGCATGAATTCTGCAAGACAATGGAACACAGTCCAGCAGTCCACAATAGTAGTGGGTTCTCCAGAGAAGCTGGTGACTTGAGCCCTTCACAGCTCTGCACATTAATATGCCTTTACTTTATATAGCTCATTTTTATACCTTTCGGCTGGATGCTTAAGACCAAGATAAAGCAAGATAAAACAAGAAATGTAACTTTTATATCAGATAAGGTCAGTCAGGTACCCTCAGGGTTTATCCTGTAACCCTGTACATCACTCTGTAGATCCCTTGTCAGTGTCAACCTTGTGGATGAGACACGGCCATTGCTTGACCAATTTGCTCTCTGTGGAAGCCTGAGAGAAAGTTTTCTCTCCATGCGACTCTCCCCAGGCACACTATACATCATCGATCACTTTCCTCTGTGGCTCCATAATCTCCTTGATCAGGAAATTTGGGGCACAACTGAGTTACATGATGTTACAGTACAGGTTCTCCTAAAACAAAGTTCTTTTTTTCTTCACCACCCAACAGCCCAGTGGTAGCGCAGAGGGGCTTGGGAGCTCTGGGTCAGGAAGCAGGGTTGCAGGCCAGATCCCAGAACTAAGGTGCCCCAGACCCTTGCTGTCAGGAAGCTATCAGCCTCATAAGCTGCGGACTGAGATGCAGGTGTGGCGACCAAACAGTGTTTCTCCTGTCACAGGAACACAGAGAACATTTCTGGTTTTTTGTTTGTTTGTTTTCAGAACCAGGGATCGAACTCAGGCCCTTATGCTTGCCAGGTAAGCGCTTATTCTACTGAGCCATCTCCCCGGCAGCAGCCAAACATTTTTAACAAAGATTCACTGCCGCCTTTTCCAACCTGACTCCCAAATGAACGCTCCCTCAGTCCCTGCCCCTGCCACCTACCCGCCACAGGGAACACACACTGGGAACTCCTCCAGCCCCAACCGCTCCTTAGCCCCCACTCCCACTTCCTGGTCTCCAGTATCCAAAACACAGCCTCAGCAACCTGGGGCCTATGCACAGGTTCTCTTTCGCTCAGGGGCTTTCTCCTTCAGAGCCCTCAGGCAAGGGCTCTCCAAGAGCTACACCTCAGGCCAGCAAGGCTTTCCACCGTGCAATGGCAATGACACTGCAGGTCTCAGCCAAGGTCCCAGGTCCGCACCATGTCAACAGCATCTCTACTGCCCCAGGTACAGGTCACACTGGCTAACATCACCCTACTCCACCGCCTGATATGATGCTGTCTGGAGTTTTTCCTCTTAGTGGCAATCAGTGAAGAGGCTAACCCACCTGGAAAACACAACAGCTTGAAGCATGCAGTCTTCCACAAAACAAAAGCTGTTTTCATTAATTGGAAAGGAACTGTTAGCAGACATTTTCCAGGGTAAAACATTGAGCCAAGCATGGTGGCACTTGCTTGTAATCCCAGCACACAGGAGACTGAGGGAGGAGAGCCAACACAAATGAGACCAGCCTGGGCCACACAGTGAATTAGTTCAAGGTAAGATCAGCAGGACTGTCTCAAAGACAGACAGACAGACAGACAGACAGACAGACAGGCAAGACAAGACATAGATAGCCCAGCAGAACAGGGCTATGAGCTAAACTCACATTCTGAGAATGTGAATGAAACAAAGATCATAAACTGAATTTATACCTCTAAACTGACTTCCTCTCAAGAAAGGATAAAAAGTCCAAAGGAGATACCTTCATTTCAAACAAGAATACCTGAGTGGATTAGATACATTTCTGAAAATAGCTTTAAACTCAAGGGAGGGCTGAGGAGATAGCTCAGTAGAATAAGCACTTGCCTAGCAAGCGCAGGGTCCTGAGTTCAATCCCCAGTACCACAAAAAATAAATAAATAAATAAACCCAAGGGAAATGACCTGTCCAAGCATCCTAGACCTCTTCCAGGCTAAGCGTAGCCCCCCTTCCCTCTCCCCCCCAGACACTGCCCCAGGGCTTTAGGAAGCCCACAGGCAACCCAAGCAGAGCTAAGGCATCACACTAAGATCCCTGGGCTTCCTACCCATCCAGGAGGCCCCAAGGGCACTGCCACTCCCAGAACTTCAGGTATGCCTTTTCAGGGAGCCCAAGGGGACACACAGGTCCTCTCCCCTTCCACCCTTAGTCCCCTTCCCTCCAGCAGAGACCCACCTCCCTGTGTCCTATTGTCTATCTTCTACTTTCCGCAAACCCTTGCTTTTTTGGGTTTTTCATATAAGATACCATGTGACACGCCACTCAGTCTGATGTTAAAATCTCTTAACGCAGCGGCCCTGAGCTGCACCACTCACCTACAAGTAACTCAGGCTTCCCCTTTACGGCAGGGTAGGGTGCAGCCGCCACATGGTTTTATCCATGCGACTCCTGACAGGCGCACAGCCACTTCCCAGACCCCGAGACTGCACTGCCCAGAGCTGCTGTGAACGTGGCATGCACGGATCCCGTGCTGCGACGTCCCTCACTCTCGGGGGGACACCCAGAAGGGAACAACTGGGCCACACGGAATCTAGTTTCAGCTGTGTGCAGATCTCACAGACCCCCGCACAGGCACCTTTTCTGCTCCCAGCAAGGCGCTGCTCTTCGGCTCCTTCTCCTTGCTGCTGCATTCGGTGTCCGTCACCTCCTATCCTGACCACCGCTGCCACGGCTGGCACAAATCCAGCCTGGTAACACACAGTGAGTTAGCTCATACATGATCTTCATATGACTAACAACTAAATGCTGAGCTTCATTTGAAAAGCTACAAATGTTCACCTACGCTATACAATCCTTTATTTGCCCTGGAGTTAAAAACTGTCACACAGTAGGCAAAGGGTTTACTATTTCTTTTATCAGCCTTTAAACACCTATTGGTTCTTCATCCATTTAATTCTTGAGACCAGCTGGGCATGGTGGTACATACCTGTGATCCCTGCACTCAGGAAGCTGAGGCGAGAGGGTCACTTTGAGTTTTAGGTCAGCCTGGACTACATAGTTTAAGTTCAAGGCCAGCCTTAACTGCATACTGAGACTCTGTCCAAAAAAAAAAAACAAAAAAAAACTTGTCTTTTGTTGTTGTTGTTGTTGTTTGGTACCAGGCATTGAACTCAGGACCTTGTGCTCCCCAGGCAGATGTTTATGCCACTGAGCTATATCATCCCTAACCCCCCCACATCAGTCTTTAGCTTCAGGCACCTAAGTTCCCACTACTTCAGTTATTTGAGCTTTCTTCCTTGGAGCTCTCAGAAATCAAATCACAGCACGAAAGACTCCGTGGCCAACATCTGGGGCACCCTGAGCCAAGGGTCAATTGCACTACCGGTGAAGACAAAGCCCAAGAAATCCAGCCCACGCCAGACGGCGCCCTCGAAGCCAGTCAACTCACTGGGCCTCAGCAGTCTCAGCCTCCAGACACAGGCACCTGCAGCAAGCCAGGGCCCCGAGACACGGCCTGGCTCTGGGTGTCTCTAGATATAGCAGGGCACGCACTGGATGCCTGAGCAAATACCACCATGGAGCTGTCTCTTTCAGGGCTGAAGAAGCCCAGCATCCAAGCCTATTTCCTCCAGTAATACTGAGCCCAATTTGCCTGTAGTTCATTTTTCTCATTACATGTTACAACCTATGCTAGTGTTTCCACATCCTTCACTTCAATCACGCTTCTTCATACTTTCAAGTGCAGAAGCCCTCACGTTAACTAAGCTGGGATTCTCTCACACAGCCATCCTCCTGCCTCAGCCTCCCAAGTGCTACAATTACAGATCTGTACCTGCACCAGGTCCGATAAGTTAATTTTTGTAAATGTGGCTTTCCTTTCATCAAGCCTGCTAAGTACCAGGTATACTATGTGAGTCTAACCCTTACTGTCATCAGAACCCTGTATGTTGGCTGTGGAATGAAAAAGGGCAGTGCCTTCCATGAACAGCAGTGTCTAATCCCCCAAAGGAGTTTCACTAGCACCCTGTCCTAACACCAAGCCACAACTACAGTTCCAAAAACTAGATAAAATAGCCCAGGCCTCTCGGCCCGGTCTGTGACCAAGGCCACCCTGACTTCAGAGCTGCACCAGCCTCACTTCGCCACCTCCCACCCTTCCTCCTGGACCCTGATTGTGCATGGGACCAGCAAGCACACCTATCCCAGGTACAGTTGTAGGAAGGAGATGTCAGGCATGCACCCCAAAAAACTGTATGGCACCACTTCTCTGGGAAAAGAACTGCGGGATGACACAAGGGTGCAAAGACCAAGCACCAAGCAAGAAAATAAGGTGCCTCCAAGGGTAACTTCTGGGCAGCGAATGGGTCTCCTGGGCTAAGGGTGCTGGAGTACCTGGGGTAGCACGTGGAGGCTGTGCAGGGTCCCTGCTTCCACAAGCGGGTGCCTTTCTCTGTTTGTTCTCCCAGGCCAAATGAAGTTTTATCAGAACTGTTTGCAGGGGCTGCTGACCACATCCAAGTGAACACAGTGCAACCCAGAGTAGCAAAGGCACCTGTGTCAGCAGGCTTAGGAGACACTGGGTAACACCAGAGACACAGGCTGCAACTCGGAGCATGGCCACCAGCACTGCCCAGAGCCCACAACCTCATTCTCCAGCTGTCCTCTCCCGCCCGCAAAAGCAAGGTCCCAGGAGGGAACGAGCAGGGCCACCTTCACCTGCCTGCCTGCCCCCTGGAGAAGTTAGTGCCACAGTCCTTGCCCTCGCACAAGTTCTTTGAAACAGGAGGGCACTGTTTCCTACCCGCCCCTCAGCTTCCCACAGTGGTCACTCTGCTAGGTAAGCAGGAAGCTGAGAAGAGACTGGACGATCTCTGCGACAGGATCAGCTCAGCCTCTCTGGTAAAGCGGGGTCTCTAGGCAGAGCCAACCTCTGAAGACCTGAGACCCACTAGCTGGCCAGCGCAGAGCCATTCAGCTATTCATCCCACAAACATCTGCTGGGTATGTATTGTATGCTAGGTGCCTTCACAGAGAAGGCCTTGCCGTCATAAACAAGCACTTACTAAGGAAAAGCCATGAAATAAACCCTGGGTGGAGCACACATCTGAAAGTGAGGAAGCGCTGGGCCTGTGGCACATAAACATAATCCCACACTCTGAAGGATGAAGTGGAGGATCACAAGCTTGAGCTCAGCCTGGGCAATTTGGTGACTTAGTGAGATCCTGTCTCAAAAGAAAACATTCAGGGGGCCGGGGAGATAGCTCAGCAGAATAAGTGCTTGCCTGGCAAGCACAAGGGCCTGAGTTCAATCCCCAGTTCCGCAAAAAAAAAAAAAAAGAAAACATTCAGAAAGGGCTGGGGATGCAGCTCAGTGCTGGGTACAATCCTCAGTCCCCAAATAACAACATAAAAATGAGTTACAGAGAAAATAAAACTAGGGATTATATGAGAGAGAGAGAGAGAGAGCATTATAATCCTCAAATGAAACAAATTCATGTTTCTGAAGTTGTGTGAATCGGATTACTTTAATCTCTAGACCTTATGTTTAAACTCCTGCCACCTAATAATGAGCTTATGGTTACAATAAAAAAGATGTTTTTTTGATATCGCATCTCCGTTTTATTGCCAATGCCTGCTAGCCACCTCCACCTCCAAACAAGAACTGACCACCACATTCATCACTTCAGCCTGTTACTCTCATAAACAAAGTCTAAGTTTAGACTCCACAAAAAAGCCACTAAAACTTTATCAAATCACATTTCTGCATTTTCTATACAGCATCAACGTGGAGTTCCCCTATGTCCCATCAGTCTTAACTTTACAACATTGCTAAGCAGCCCCAGTAGCCCAGGGTGGGGAAAATAACCTAAGTTACCTGCCAACAATAGGCACAGCCACGCACACCGGCTTCCGGCATAAGGATCAAAGGTCAAGCCATGGCAGCAGAAATGTCAGCCTTGCACAGTCAACAGGGTCTTCCAGAAATACAGTGAAATGTCCTCTTTTGAGGGGGGCAAGCTGGACTCCTCGTTCAATTGAATCCACTGTCTTTAACAAATGTCTACACAATCAAAGCAACTTGAAGCCAAAGGAGAAAGCAAGGAAATGAACAGCCACAGGTACTACAAAGTGGCTTCTTTGTGGAATGGAATGGGGAGGGGTCCCCAGTGTTTGCAGTTCAGCGCAGAGACCGCCTGGGCGCAAGAGTCAGACACTCTCCCTGAGGGATGCAGACCTGACACTAGCTGGAACAGGTACGGAGGGGCAATTGTGCGGAAGGTCTGCACCAGCTAGACGAACACCTGGAGGCCTTTTCCAAACCAGCATGGGGCATGCTGCCACCACGAGTCCCCAAGTGTCCAAGCCCTGTGCTCAGCCCCTACTAAAGGAGACAGGCCAGGCACCTACTCTGTGTACCCCAGGGTTGATCCACACCTTGGGCACAGAGCTCACACTGCTCTCCAGCCTCTTCCCAGCTTTGGCACCTACCCCTGGGCTTCACCAGACTGTGTCCCTGACACCCAGCACTGGGCACCTCAGTGTTCTCAAGGTTCCTCCAAGGTCCCTGCAACATCCTTCACCTACCCTAACTCCTCTCCCAAAAGTCAATGTCATCCAGGCTGTCCCTGGAGCTCACCAACACCTCCGACCACTCCATCCAGACTTCTGGCCACAATCCCACAGGTCCTCTTCTGAGGGCCTCAGTGAAGCGCCCTCCTCCAACTAACCCAACTGCAACCCCACTAGGCCCCACGCCTGAGGGCCTGGCCCAGACAAGCCCTGGAGCAGAAAGTCACCAACAACTAACCTGGGGACAAGGGCTGTCCTCTGGCATCTCCAGTCTTACTCTTTTCCTAGGCAGGAGGACGTGACCGGACACCCTAAGCCCCTTTTCCTACTCTGAAATCAAATTTTCATCTCCATTCCCCCAGATTCCACTGGATTTCCCCTCGTTGATTTGTTTAAACAGTATTCTAGTTAATCCTGCAAACTGGCCTCAATTTTAAAAAGCTTTGGATTGTAACTTTTAGAAAAAAAAACCTTGATTGCCATCAACTTCACAAGACTGAGGGATTTTTTAATTTTTCCTTATTCCTCAGGAGACGCTGGGGGGAAGGGGAATCGAATGCTCAATTTTGCGCCTAAGATCGGGAGGTTGGGAAGGTGCTGCCTCTCCTTCCCCTCGTGGCGCAGAGAGACCGACACCCTGAGCCCGAGCTGTCTCCGCTGTGGGCGGCCGAGTCCCCGCCAGTCATCACCTGGGACACGGTGCCCTGGGGGCCGGGTCGGGCCTGGCCTGCGCACCCTGCCGCTGGCGCCCAGCACACGACCCGCCGTCCCCCGCGGTGCGGCGGGCCCAGACATCTCCGGTCAGTCCCAGCCGAGCCGGGCTGGCCTCCAGGCGCCCCGGACCAGGTGGCCGAGGCAGGTGCCAGCGCTGTCCCCGGCCCGCCCGGCCGCAAATGTGGAGGCGCAGCGCCCCCCCAGGCCGGCCCCGGCGCCCCCGCGCGTCCTCACCCGAGAGGCGGGCGCCCCCCTCGCCGTGGCCGCGCCGCCGCTGCAGGACGAAGTAGCAGCTGCTCTTCTGGGTCACCCAGAGCTTCAGCGCGTTCTTCAGCAACACCTCCTCCGGCTTCAGCCACATCGCTGCGGCCGGCCGCGCCCTCGGTGCCCCGGCTCACATCGCCCCGGCCGCGTCGGGCCGGCCCGCTCGGGAGGAGGCGCGGCGGCTGTGGGGCCGCGGCCGGCGGTGCCCAACGCGCGGAGTCGAGAGCACACGGGCGCAGCTAAACCCGCGCGCCGCTCCCCGTGCCGGCCCCGCCCCCACGCCAGGCCCCGCCCCACGCTCGCTCCACCCAGGCCCCGCCCCCTAACGCCAGGCCACGCCCCCACCCCTCTTCGCTGGGCCGTAGCGGCCACGCCCCCTTCTACTGGCAACGCCCCCTCGCAAATTCCAGCGGCACGGCCGGGTTTCCGCGTCCCTCGCGGCCCAGTTTACAGTTCCGGAGCGCGGAGAGGAGGTCGTCCCGTCATCAGATCCCTCCGGGAGGGCTCCCTGGGCAGCTGAGAGCTCGGAGAAAGACCAGACAGGGAGGTAGTGTTTGGGGAACACCAGGTGACCCTCCCACTTGAG
>PVKA01007953.1:0-25455 GCA_004027165.1 Ctenomys sociabilis
TTTTTTTTTTTTTTTTTTTTTTTTTTTTGTCTTTTTGAGACAGGGTCTCGTTATGCAGTTCAGGCTGGCTTTAAGCTCACTTTGTAGCTCAGGCTGGTCTCGAACTCACAACAATCCTCCTGCCTCAGCCTCCCGAGTGCTGGGATTACAGGCATGCGCCACCACGCCCGGCTTTGATTCTTTATATTGAGTGAGTTTGAGAAAGTAGTGTATGTACAATAGAAAAAGTACTGTATATTGCATTTCTTCCCCTCTTGGCCAGCCTTCTCAGCCCGAGGCTGTAGCTGAGCATAAGTTGATATGAAGGTAATAAAACTGATGTTATCTAGCACGTCTCAGGAAAGGCCTTCATCTCTGAAGCCTCCCTGTGGAAGTTCCTAACTGATCTGGGTGCCCAGAATCTTTCAGAAAGCCATCTGTCCAACATCATACTCATGACCCTAATTCTCAGAGAGCCACCTCCATTACTAGAAAGCCTTGGTCTCACTCCAGGCTGCTCGCTATGCCTGCTTCTTCTGGATGGCAGCCTCTGGGTCCTGCCTACTGCTCTTCCTCAGAGAGGGTCTCTCTTTCCATGCTATCTGAGTTCACTTGGGTGTTGCTTTTTTCTCTTTCTTCATATCCTGCCCAGCTGGGAGGCAAATCTGGTTTCCTTCTCTTTGTCCTAAGTCACAAAGCTCTCTTGTACCCTGTGATTTCTGAAAACCTGCTTCTTACTTCTCCAACCAAACTCTTTCTTCTCTTTGGAGTTCAGTTGGTCAGTTTCACTTCAGTCTTGTATTTTTCTCCAAGGCTTTTGCTAGGAAAAAATATATAGACAGACAAGTATTTGAAGGGCATTTGCAATAGCATATTGAAAAATGAGTTCATAGATGCAACTCTGATTTCTCCCTGGGCTGCCTTAGCTTCTGAATGTTGAGATGCAGAGAAACAGGGGCTAGATGTAACAGCAGAGCAAACAGACCACCAGGCCCCTGTGACATCACACAACAAAGCACTTAGCTAAGGCATATGGCATTTCACAGGGTGATAACTGTGGGAGAAGTCAGTGGTCTGGGGGTGGGGGGCAGGCTGTGCAAGTGCTGCCACAGACCATCACTGTGCCTCTGAGTCTTTCTGTTTAGAATCACTGTGTCACCCTGGGAGCAGCCTGAGATACTGCTAGTGAGTGTGCCTGGCCCCTGGGTGCTCAGATCATGCCCATCCACTTCCTTTTTCATTTGTTTCTTCTCAGTCAGCAAGGCAGAAGCAATGGTTACTGCCCTGTCTCTCTTCTTTAAAATTACTAAGTTTATTGGTATAATTTAGATATGTAAAATGATCACATTCTTCCTATGGAATTTGTACCTCTACAAGCTATAGCTTCATTTCTCTTTTTTCTCATTCCCCTCCTCTCTTTTCAGCTCTTTTGTCTGGGTTACTTTTCACTCATTACTGGAACAAAGTACCTGATGCTCAAAGTAAAGGAAAGAAAGGTTTATATAGCTCACAATTTGTGGAGCTTTCAGTCCACACTCAGTTGGCTCCAAGGCAGTGTTACATGGCAGAAGGCAAGAGAAAACAGCAAAATAGCAAGAGCAAGAAGTGATGAACAGTGGCAGCAGCTGAGGCAGAGAGAGAGCCTCTCTCCTTTCCTTATATTGCATTCAGGCTATCTGCTCCAGAGTGGGTGTAGCACTCACACTCATAATCCCAGAATTGGATTATAAGTTATTCACAAACTCTAAAAGCCAGCCCAATGACTGCATGAGGCTTTGGGGTGACGACTAGACACAAACCATAACACCTTCTTTCTTATTTACAAAGCATTGTTTCCATTTTATCTTTTTTTCTCTTTTGTTTTTGTTTTCTCTTTCTTGCTTCCCTTCCCCCAGTTTCCTTTTGAACAATTTCTTCCTACTTCACATTATATATTATATACTTTGCTTCTAATTTACCCTTTGTCACACTAGACAGACAATGCAAAATTTACACATTTGTGTCTAATTTATTTCATTTAAGAGTAAGATCTCAAGCTGCATCGATTTAGCTATAAATGCCTCAAGTTTATTCTTCTTAATGGCTGAATAGTACTTCATTGTATTAAAAAAAAGCACCTTTTATATTCATTCATCAGTTGGTGAACATTTGAATTATTTCTAAGATTTACCTATTAAACACTGCACTGCTATAACCATGAGTGTGCATACATGACTGTGAAATAATGCTTTTAATTCTCTTGGGGAAGATACCAAGAAGAGGCATAGCTAACCTATCTCTGCAAACATTCTGATTGCTAAGAGCCATTTTCATAGAGACAGTAGATGGAATCAGTACAGTGAGGAGGGGCATTTACCATGTCAGAGAGACACTACCCTCCAGTGGGAACAAGCTCAGAAAGGACAGCTTCCCTGTGATTCCCGTAGGCTAAGGAGCACTCCAAGATGGGAGCCTCTGCACCCTCACCAGTGCCACCACTTCCAAGATGTCAGTGTAACGTGCTGAAGATGTGGAGGAATAGGGCTTCAAATCCAGCTTAGCCACTTGCTATCGACATGAACTGGACAATCCAGACCTACTTCTTGGGGTCTACTTTGTGCCATATGGCGGGGAACAAAGGATTAGGATTACTGTCCTCCTGGATCTGATAGTCAGATGGTAAGCTGCTTGACTGCTCTTGAGCCTCAGCCTTCCCATTTGTAAAATGGGAATTACACTAAGATATATCTCATAGGTTGGCTGTATGAAAAAAATAAGGTCTCAGCTAAGCAGCCGAGATTCATGCTGCTCATATAGTAAATGTCATGCAGCGACATGATAGCTTTGGTTATTGATTACAGCTATGAACCCCGGTGTGAATTTGTTTTCCTGACACGAGAGACACAAATATGAGTACCTAATGATTAGAACTACTTTATAGGAAAAAACTCCTTATAGGTGATCATCTTCAGATATACTTAATAAACAGTAGAAAAGACAAACTTAAAATGCTGGGATCGGAGGGTATGATTGTTAAATTTATGTGTCAAATTGATGGAGTTGGGAGACATCCAGATAGCTGATAAAAACATTACTGAGTGTGTTCATGGGGATATGCTCTGAAGAGATTAGCATTTCAGTCAGCAGAACAAGATCTTTCAGAATAAAGAAGATCTGATTTTACAAGTTGATCAGGCATCATCCCATCCATTGAAAACTTGCATAGGACAAAAAGCAGAAGGACAAATTCTCTCTTGAGCTGGGACATACATATGTTTCTGTTCCCAGACATAGAAACTGCCAGTTTTCAGGTCCTTGGACTTGAACTGAGTGACATCACTAACTTCTTGGATCTCCAGCCTGTAGTGTATCATGGGACTTTTCAGCCTCCATAATTGTGCAGTCAATTTCCATAATGGCTGTGTCATACTGCTTTTGTTTCTCTGGAGAACACCGAGTAGTAAATATAGGAGGACAAAAGCAAATGACTATTACATGCCTCTGAATTATTTGGTTTCATTGAACTTTTATGATTGTTTTGAAAACAAAAAATAAATTCACATAAAGCTTTACAAAAGTTTAAAGTGATCCAGTATCACCAGTGTCATCATGACCAGTTTTGGTCTCCTAGGAACATGAATAGAGTCTCCCAAACAGCTGTTCTGTCATCATTCTGCAACTCCCTCCTGCTCCTCCACTCCTCTATTTCTTACAACCTTAGCTATAGGCAGCACTCACTGAACCCAGTGTAAAAGGCTCAATTATTTTTAGACAGTTTCCTTCTGTAGTCCTCTGCCAGGCCACAGCTATTTGTGTGAACAATAATCATTATCTTGCCTGACAATCTGCAAACATTAGCTCTAAGGAAAAAACCTGAAAAATTGCACGTGCAAGCTATGTTATATATCTTAATTTTAAATCCACAGTGGAACCACAGAGCACTGTAGCATGCTTCTATTCATCAAAGGCAATTATTAGAAATGCCATTTTGCATGGTACCTATTCGTAACCATAAAAATGAAGTACATACTGACCTGTCTGGTCTCTGAACTGCAGAGTGCTCTTTTGCGTGGATAGCTTAATTTCGCCTGGCCTCCAGACCAAACAAGGACAAATGACAAAGGAGTAGTTGTTCCTCCTGGAAGTGTAACAGGTTGTCCTAGAATAGTTTTACCAGTGGGCTGCCCACTGAAGAGCCTGCCAGAGCACTTGGCCTGAGGGTAGGGCTGAGGTCACAGTTTGGTGTGGGATGAAGGTGGTGGGGAGCATTGGGAAGATTTTCTGATCACTCCCAGGGGGTCATAACAGCGGGGAGGGGGAGGAGGCATGGGTAGCTGTGGGGGTAAGAAGCCTAATAATTATGCAGATGAAATTCAATATTAGACACATTCAAGATTACCTGTTAATGTGACATCATTTATATCCCCACATTGGGAATATTTGGGATTGCAAAACGCTTACACTTTTAGGAATAGTGCCTAGTAATTATCAAGTGCTGGGGTAGGGTGGGAATTGTATCTGTTAGAACAGTTTTGCTCCCCTGCCCACTCATGAGAGGGATTTTCCAGCTTTTCTCGATCCCCACCTTCTCCCCTCTTTGCTCCTCAGTCATAGATGTGAAAGGGAGCCTCACCTTTTCCAGAGAGGTGCCAAAGCCCACAGTCACCCATCCTTCCCTACTCTCAAGGGACTGTTGTGAGGGAGAAGTTAGAGATCTTGAACTCTAGGGAAACTTCAACTTTCTCAGGCTAACTTAGTCTCTTACACTTGGAAGCATTTATAAGAATTTGACAGCTGAGGAAATAGCTCAGTAGAATAAATGCCTGCTTGGCAAGCACAGGATCCTGAGTTCAGTTTCTAGTACTGAAAAAAAAAAGAAAGAATTTGAAAATATTTTATGTGAATGGAAAGTTCCCCCCAAAATCAGGAGTAGCTAGGGCTTTATCAGATAAATGGACTTTAACTCACAAACTATAGAAGAGGAAAAAATATAGTCATTATGTAAGGATAAAGGGCTTAATAGAAAAAGAAGATATAAAATTATAGATATATATGTAGTCAAAATCCTAGCACCTAACTACATAAAGCAAATATTTATAGATCTAAAGGGAGAGATCAGCAGCAAGACAGTAACAGGGATTTCAGTACCCCACTTTCAGCAATGGGCACATCCCATAGAGAGAAAAATCACCAAAGAAACAGTAGAGGTAAACTGTACTTTCAGGCACTTCTAAGAGCTCCTGTGAACTGCACCCTAGTTTTGATGTTATCACACATGCAGTTTCCGTAATGTTGGGGTGGGCAGAGGTGGGTGATGAAACCTTTCCAGCAGATCCTCAGAAATACCATTGATGCCTTCTGTGAAAGTAACTGACTTAGTCTGTGGCCATAGTTCGCTGCTGCCACAGTATCATTTGCTATGGGCCACTTGCCAATGAGTACTCAGGTGCCAAGTTAGCCAACCAATATGAGACATCGTTACGGTGGAGGTCTCAAGTGCCCTCTTATAGTGTCTTGGTTCATGTGCTTGTAAAGTGATTAGATTATAGACTAACCTGCTTATGAGTTCAGTAGCTGACTTGCAAGGTGTCGGCTGGTCAGAGGAGGTGGGTCACTGGAGTACACCTGGAAGAGTGTGTACTCATCCCTGGCTCCTCTCTCACTCTGGGCTGTCATGTGTTGAGTGACTTTTGTCTTCCATGCTCTTCTACCATGTTGTTTCTGCCTTGAGGCCAACCAAGCAGGGACTGAATTTTCCAAAGCATGAGCCAAAATAAACATCTTCTGCTATAAGTTACAGTTGTGTATTCTGCCCTAACAATGAGAAAGTGATGAAAATAGATATAAATCTCAGGAGCCTTCTAACTTGCTTCATCTCTATATCATAGAGGTTACTCATGACAGAAGACCTTGCTCTCAAATCCCAGCTGAAAGAATACATTGAGTTTGTTTGCTAGGTATTTAAGGCCCTTTAGCCTCTAGTCAGAATAAGACTAAGGGTTTTACAACTTTAATGATTTATTACATGGTTTTCCTACACCACTCTCGAATGGTTTCATGAGGTTAAGCTTATAACCTTTCTTCATTTTTTATCTTATCAAACTGTGAAAGGGTGAAATGATTGCAGCAGACATGCGCAAGAACTTGAGGCTGAATGTGAGGCTAAGCATATCAGATTTTAAGATTTGAAGGTTTTACTTCTGTATCTGAATGTTTGCATCAGCTTTTAGTATCGGACTTCTCTAGCCAAGTAATTCTGCTGTTCTGGGACTCACATCTTGAAAATCACTGTGTAGACAATGTTCTATCCCCCATGTAGAGTCAAATTTATATAACTTTTCTTGGTTCTCTATCTTGTGGTTGAATTAGAAAATGTCCTGTAATATTTTAGTTAGTCTGATTGTCCTAGTAAGTCAGACTGAATGACATGGTTCAGTTTGAACAAATCTGCTGAAGGGTAACAAGATCATCTTATATCTAGGATCACAATCAGTTCTGGGAAACAATTTTGTATCATGACATCTCTTGCTAGTGGCTATGCTAAAGAGGCACACTTTTACTCAAATAAATCTCAAAGCCATAGCTTAATTGCCATTCAGATACTAAGATCAATATTAAAAATAGAGACAAGTTAAGGGATTTTCATGCCGGAGTCAAATATATTCTGAAATATTTTGACCAGGTGATTATTATGCCAATTAAATTAAATTAAATCTAAATTATAAATAACATGTTATCACACATAATTAACCAATTCAAAAGAGCGTGTGTGCACCAAGATGTTCACCACAGCATTTTTTTTTTTTTTTTTTTGAGACAGGGTCTCACTATGTAGTTCAGGCTGGCCTTAAGCTCACTTTTTAGCTCAGGCTGGTCTCGAACTCACAACAATCCTCCTGTCTCAGCCTCCCAAGTGCTGGGATTACAGGCATGCGCCACCACGCCCGGCTTACCACAGCATTATTTAGTATAGTGAAAATCTATAAACTGGATGCTACTATTAGGTGAAAGTAGGTATATTGTACACAAAAAAATCTGCAGAGTTCTCCCCAACTTTTCAATAAAGTAAGACTGTTTTAAAATAAAAAGTTTATTAAATTAAAGGATGATATATTCAAAATTAATGGGCTGTTGTGCAGTAATTGGAAATGACATTTAGAAAGAAATTGCAATTATGTAGAAAAGCATTCAGCCAAGGGAAAATAGAATGATTTAAAATTATGCAACATTAAAAAAAAATATACTGGAGACAATTTCCAGGACATCCATGTAAAGAGCTCTATGGACCCTCTTCCCAGCAAAATAATCATGGCTGGTGAAAATTATTAAAAACGACCATTTGAAGTCTCTGGAAATTGTCCTAAAGGCATACAATGAATGAAGAAACATTTATTCAAGAAAATCAACCAAGTCCCAATAGGAACAATGAGACTCTGTGACATCTAAGCCACAACCTGCTTCTTCCCTCTGCTGTCCTTTCCATCCCCCTCTTCACTGTGACAGTGGCTACATTCTGAGTGGATGCAACCAAGGACATGGGGGTCCCGCACCCTCAAATCACAGTTGAGGGCTATTCTATCTCCCCAAGAGGATCAGGCCACCAGCCCAACTTTCCTGACTCGCAGTCCTGTGGTGCAAAAGTTCCAAATTAGGCAAGAGCAAAGGAGAGGAGTGGAAGTCTCCTTCTCCGTAACCCCAACTTTTAGGGTGGAAGCTCTATCTTGGGTGTGGCAAACTGAGAACACTGGGGTTTCAACTTCCCTGAAACTTTCCCAAGGAAGTTGTCTGAGTTGTTTTTCTTAATTGATGAGACAACATACTCAACAACCACAAGTTAGAGGGGAAAGGTTTATTTCAGCTCATAGTTTGTTGAGGTTTTAGTCCATAGTTAAGTAGTCCCAAGAGTATAACATAGCAGAGGAGCATCACAGAGGAGAAACTGTTAATGGGAGGGCAAGCAGAAAGTGCAAAACTTCTTTCTGCCATGTTATATTCCATCCAGGCTACAAGCCTATTGATTGGTGCTACTCACATCCAGGGCAGGGCTTCCACCGTCTACACCCTTAAGAACAGCATCAAAAAACAAAACAAAACAAAGCAAAACAAATCAAAACAAACCAGCATCACATCTTTAATCCACATCCATATATGCTGGTCACTTCTAAAAAAGCTGCACCTATGACTGCATGAGGTTTTGGGGGGCCATCCAGATAAGTAGAAGTTGACTTCATTAGGACTAGAATACAGGAAAATTCAAGTCTAACTACACTGTGGAAAATAATGGAGATATTGGTGCCAATCAACTGAGAAGAAACTAGTAGTTCCATGAGAGCATCAGGGAGAATCAGAAAAAGAGAGATTTCCTGATATCAGAATCAACCTTGAGACTTACCTCAGAACCTAGCCCTGTAAAGGCACCTGCATTTAATTGTTGCAGGACATTGCCCAAACCAGATGATCAACTGCTTATAGAAATTACTACAATAGCCATGTATGAAACAGCCTAACACAGAAGTCTAGGGAGGAAGCAGCTGAAGGGGGAGCTCAGCTGGTGCACATACCTGTATTCTCAGCTACTTAGGAGCTAGGGGCAAAATCATCATCAGAGCACAACCTTTTGAGAGTAGCCCAGGGAATCCATGAAAACCAAAAATTAATAAATAACATGAAGGAAGGTTAAAAATACTGCCATCACAGCATGGCCATTTGTGTGCCTGAGGCTGTAACCTCTGAGATTCTGAGGCTACACACTAAGAAACAGACTTCAAAACATTCTGGCTAAGTTATAAATCAATAAAGAAGGAAACAAGCTCAAGAGAAGAATAGGAAAAGGGAAATCACTATCCAGAGTTGCAATGAAATATAACATAAGGTGTCCAGCACTTAAAAAAATTACTCCATAAAAATGGAAAGAGCTGGGTGTGGTGGTGCACTCCTGTGGTCTAGTACTCAGCAGGCTGAGGCGGAAGGAGCTCAGTCCTGTAGTTTGAGGCTGGCGGAGGCAACTTAGTGAATTAATGACATCCTATCTCAAAATATCAAATAAAATACTTAAATAGGGCTGAGGATATAACTTAGTGCAAAGGCCCTATTTCAATCCCCAGGGTCAACACATACACGTATATACACAAAGACATAACATTCACAGATAACATCCACAGGTAAACAACCAAACAAAAGTGAATCAAGAGAATGTATTGCTCACAGGCCCATCTTACAAGAATTACTAAATAAATTTTTTCAGGCTGAAGGTAAGTGACCCCAGACAGTAATTAAATTTAAAATTGAAAAGATTTACAGAGGCAATTATGTAATTATAAAAGCATACTATAAATGTGTATTTTTCCCTTTCTTCTCTTAATTGATTTAAATGGCAACTTGTATAGAATAGTCTGTGTGTAATAGTATTGTTGAGCCTGTAATAAATAAAAATACAACACATCTGACAGCAGCACAAAAGAAGCAAGCAGGAGCAAACCTGTATGGGAGTGAGCAATAGCAGCACATGGTGTATCCCAAATAACAGGAGCCAGTCTGGAGAGCCATAAGTAGTGAACAAGGTTTCTGTAACAAACTTGTAGATATTTGTTCTTATTTACTCTCGTATGTATCTTCATTAACAGATACAATATTAAACAGCAATTACCAAATGTATTATTGAGGTTGTAACATATGAGATGTGATTTTACTGCCTTTGTTGGGAGACTTGGTGCAGAGAACAGCTTGTATCACTGTCCACAATGGCCCTGTTCTTCCAGAACCCTGTCTACCCCAACAAGCGTTGGATGAGCAGGAGCCCAGGGGAGGGTCTCTGGGAAAGGAGGGCCTCTGGGGTTAGGGATCAAATTGTGTTCCAAAACAGAAATGCCCTGCAACAGGATCAACTGTCTGAGCAGGGCTATCCAGAAACGGGTGGAACTACAGTGTGGGGAGTGGGCTGGATGGACATGGCATAAGGTACACAAGGTCGTTGGTGGGTTCCACACAGGTTTACTAGTGAATGGGGCCATGGCTCAGTTGCTGTACTTTGGAGGAATCCTGTGGTCTTGTGTGGGCAGTGAAGGAACACTTTGGGTTCCAGTCCACCTCAGCCACAGCTGCATCCCCATGGGACTGTGGCAATAACTCAGCACCTTACCCTTTGAGCAGTGCACAAAGGGGCATGGCAAGATCTCTGAGCCAGCCATAGCTAGATGGCCTCCTGAGGAAGGCTGGTCTAGAGTGAGGAGCAGCTCTGGTGGCTAGAAATGGTTCTGATGGCAGCAAGAGTCATGACAACAGCTGCAGTTGCAGCACAAAAGTCCCTTAAAATGTGCTGTTTCCCTGAAGTGTCATCTGCTGTCTAAGTGGAACTACCCAAGGGAAATGGTGGGGATGCTCCCACTGCCTCACAGAACCTCTGGTGTCCATCTGCAAGCATGCTTCAGCAGCCTCCTCAGTGCCTTGTAAAAGCTCCCTGCGTTTCCTTTCACAGTGCATTTTCCATTTCTCTTAGATGTGCACGAAAAGGAGCAGGGCTATCTGAGAATACTTTCTAGGTCAGATGGTTGGCTGCCTCTTCCCGTTAGCTGAATAAAGGACACTATCTTCAAAGGACAAGGAGCCAGTCCATCTGGTCTCCCTGATTGCACTGGTCAGGGGAGTTCTAGCCAAGTCCCAAGTGTTAGCTATGTGGACAGTCATCTCTTACCACCCACACTCTACATCTGGCTGCCAAATGCACCTTGCTCCGGCCACCCACATACACTGAATCCAATAAGAGGCAGCCTCAGCATTCTCCTGGCTACACAAAGAGGGTGACTGCCACAAGCAGGGCTATTGTTCCATTGGCATTGGCATCAAAGGCCTGAGCCAGCTCCCCTTTGTCTGACAACTGCTATTCAGAAGGAAAAGAGAAGAAAAGCAAACCAATAGGTTTCTTGGAAAGAATCATCTGTGGACGTGGGCTGTTCACTGTAGCACCGAGCTAACGTGATTCCAATAACAACTTGTAAGGCTGCTTAGCATGGAGAACCTTACCAACGTGTGTTCCAAAATGTCATGCTGCCTGGTCACAATGGGCTTGCTGATTCCCAGACTGAGAGTTGCTACGAGTTGAGTCATCTCTGCCTTCATATGTGGAACAAGATCTGTGCATGGGGCTTTGGAGAAGAATGTAACCATGGATATATATATTTTAACCTTACAGCAGCATTGAGTTATTTTGTCTTCATAAATGCTGCAAATGCCTCATTTTCAGGATTCCAGACTCTTTTCACCTAAATCCAGGTCCATCTCACGTTGCCAATAACAATAGACTCTCAGAACCTTCACCAGTGTCACTCACTTTACCAATAAGTCAGCTTTTGTTCTGACTCATTCACCTGTGTTGGCTTATGATGAGGGGTAAAATGGGCACAAAGCTATCTGGCATGAGGAATATATGTTAGTCTTTTTCATGCGTCAAAATTATTTCTGACATGTAGAAAAACAGAAGATAAATACAATGAACTGATCATTTTCACCTATGGGCTTAGATGCACACACACACACACACACACACACACACACACACACACACACACACAGAGGAATGTAACAGGTCTAATTTTTATTCTACTTCTCTCTTTCCACCAAAGGAATACCCACTCTCTCTAGTATTTGTCATGCTCACACATGTTGTGTAATTTTGTACCATGGATCTGCACACAACTTTTATGTGTTTTTCAAAGGCTAGATGTGGGGAGGCGTGCCTACAAGCTCAGCTTCTTGGGAGGCGGAAGGAGGAAGATGGCAAATCTGAGGCCAGCCTGGGCAATTTGATGAGATCCTGTCTCAAGATAAGATTTATAAAAGGATTGGGACTTTTTTGGTTAGTGATAGAGTACTTGACCGACATGCATGAAGCCCTGAAGAAAAAATCCCCAGTACTTAAAAAAACAAAAACAAAAACAAAAAGACCTCAGAACATGTTGACATCTGCAGGCAGTGAAGTTATGTTCTGGAGTTCTCTGGTTTGGTGTATGGAACGCTGGTTCCTCTCCTTTTACTTCTATATGGTGTTCCTGTACACACACACCCAAGGTCTACTTAGCCATTCTTTAGGTTTTTCATTATTATAAACACCATTGTCAGAAGCATTCTTAGGAGTGTTTTACTACTAACATTTTCTTTTTTTAGAATTGCTGGTGAGTAGCGATAACAAAAAGCAGATAGACTTTCAGTCTGTCTCTTATTGTTTTCAAATTTCTAGTGTCTATGGATCTTTTCAGTGCATCAGTGTGAACCCTGTCCACCACTCCTCCGGCTTTTCTTCTGCTCTCTTGGGCCATTTTTGTGTAGCTATTTCCTGTCTGCACTTGATACCTTCATTGTCTGTTTCCTGCACTCAGCCTGCCTACCATCCCTGACTTCTTGTATAAGCTCTCTCTCATGCTGGGTTCTGGTGTCCCTTGACCCTTTAATTATACAATTTCCAGCTATTCTAGGTAAAACCCTCACACAGTCTTGCCCCAGATCCTGTTCCTGTGGTTTAGATGTTCTTGGCAAGCTTTCCTGCTGAATTCCTCAGGCCCTAAGAATAGAGATAAGAAGAGGAGGTACATGGAGTTCTCTCTGAATACCCATCACCCTTTGTAAGGATTGGTGCAGAAAAAAATCCTTGCTGATTGAATGACTTATTGAATAAAAGAAAAGGATAAAAATGGAATTTGATAGATGTGGTGTAGTGTTGAGATTACATAAGATCCTCCTAACAATCTCAGGAGATTGACTGTCATTGAATAGAGACTGTCTTATAGAAACACTATAGTCCATCAGCCAAATTATTTAAGAAAGCATTATAAATCAGATCTTTCCTTTCACCTGACTGCAACCTTGAAGACTATTCAGTGTTCAACCCCCACATGTGCACACACACTTACAGGAGTACATGTCAGCACTTCTACTTCCTGAAAAGATTCAGTGATCATCTATTTTAGGTACAGCTAAGCAATTTAAATAGAAGTCCAAGTTATCTTTTTAAAGTAAATTTTTACTGAAGTACAACAAATACAAAGTGAACAAATCATGAATATACAACTCAATGAAGTTGAAGCGTTTAGTGTTCAGAAACTATGGATCCAGGTGTGGTGGCGTACACTTGTAATCCCAGAACTCAGGAGGCTGAGGCAGGAGGATCATCATGAGTTCTAGGTGAGCCTGAGCTACCTAGTGAGACTTTGTCTCACCAAACCAAACCAAACCAAAACAAATTAAAGCAAACCAAACCAAACCAAATAAACTGACAAACATACTACAGAAAGACCAATGGGCCAGTGTTGGAGCCAGCCAGGCAACTTGAAGCATCTAAGAAGGAAGCAGCAGACAGAACATGTGGGGCTGTATAAGTCACACTAAATATTTTATTGAAATAAATAGAAAGGATATAGAGCTTGAATATGGTAGACACGCTTGTGTTCCCTGAACTCTATGAGGCACGAGGATCAAAAATGTTAGCCTAGCCTGGGCAACTTAGAAACTTCCAATATCCTGTCCAAAAAACAAGCAAACAGGACTAGGGAGATGGCTCGGTAGAATAAGGACTTCCCTGGCAAACTCAAGGGCCTGAGTTCAATTCCTGGTTCCGCTAAATAAATAAATAAATAAATATCACAAAAACAAGCAAACAAAAAATAAAAACAGAAACAAAACAAAACCAAAAAAAAAACCAAAAAGCCATAGATGCAGCACAGTGTAAAGGCCCTGGATTCAATCTCCAGTTTTGTTTTGTTTTGTTTTGTTTTTATAATATAGAAGAGAATGTTCATTTGATGTGCTGGACTTTGTCACATCTGGATGTTCTTAAGTGAAGCAAGAGTGCAAGAAGAGAGACCAGTTGGAAGAGACTAGTGAGCAAGTTACAGCAGTAATGCAGACAGAAGACAATGAAGGTAGCTGGATGGCAAGCTGGGATGGACAGAACTGGGAAGAGATGAGAGAAAATTGAAAGAGCAAGATAAGCAAGATCTGGTTCTCCATTGGAGATGGTGAGTAAGAGGGACGAAAGACAAGTTGTGGGAAGGAGTATTTCCCAGATTCATGACTTAAGCAATTAAATTTTAGAAGAGCCATTTGCCCAGTTGGGGTAGATATAAGGAAGATTGCTGATTTTCACCATGTCATACTTTTTGATGCCTCTTAGACATACAGGTAGATGTGTTGGGTGGGTTATCTGGTACTGAGATGATGGTTACTCCAAATATTTTTCTTTTCAGTAATTTAGTTTGCCCCATGTACTAGTTAGATTTGTGTTACCATAATGAAATATCTGAGGTATGCTAACTTTATAAAGAAAAGAGCTTTAGCCCACAGTCCCGAGATTGACAGGCGTGATCCTGGCATTAGCTTAGCTGTGGTGAGGACAATATGATATGTGGCAGAAGTGTCATACAAGAGAGAGCTCAGGTCGCCAAACAGGAAGCCGGAGAAGCTGAAGCCCCACAATCCTTTAAATGGGCACGCATCCAATTAGCATAAGGACCTCCCACCAGATTGTACTTCTTAAAGGTCCAACACCTCACTGAGGACCAGACCTCTAAAACATGAATTTGAGTTGCCACCATACTGAAATCGTAACATCTGGAACCTTCTTCTTATCTAGGGTGGTAGTTATTCTCAGTGCTTCAGAGGAAGGCAGAGCTGAGACTGAAGGTATTTCAAGGATTAGCCTTGCCACCAAAACAGTCATTAAAAGAAATCATGAAAGCAACATATATTTTTCAAATATCTGTGGAGGCAAGGAAAGATTTGTCATGTGTAAGAAGGTAAATGAACCCAGAGTTTTCCTTTAAGCTCCAGAGGAAAGAGGATAAAAGGCCAGATGAAAAGTCAGTTTCTACCACACCAGAAAGCAGTGGCCTATCCCAGGGGGAGGGGAATTCTGTGACCCAGATATCAGGGCCCTTACATGGGGCCAAACACATGGGCCTGGCCAGTCTTGGGCTTCCAGTCTCCGAAACTGTGAGCTGGATCTCTTTTCTTTATACAGCACCTATCCTCAGGAAGTTTGTCATAGCAACAGAAAAGGACCAAGGATACTTGCTTTAAATTTGATAGGAAGTGTCTCCTTCCCATGGCTTGTAAGGTTTAGGTGAGCTGATTTTTACCTGTCTCTCTGACATCTCTGGCCATATTCCCTGTGTTATTTCTCAACCATGCAGAGTTTATTCCCCTGCTGTTTTCTGGAGACTCTTTTTCTTGCTTTTCAGATAATATGCCTTTCACTTCCTTCAAGTTTTTCTCCAATGTCACCTCCTTGGAGAAGCTGTCCTAGGTTACTTTATCTAAACACTGGTCCTCCTAACCCTGACAATGTCATTCTTTATCCTCTTATCCTGCTTCATTACTTTTTTGTATTACATTCTCTGAAATTACATTACTTATTTGCACTCAATCATTATTTAAATTAAATAATCCAGTTCTTTGATTTAAAGGTTCTGACAGCTACCCACCATCTACAGCAACATAGTCTGATAGAAATAGAATGTGAATCACAATGTAATTTAAAATTTCCAGGGAGCTCTGTTGTGTCTTAAGCTTCTTAAGTAGTGAGTGTGAATAGGGTTTGGCAGTTCTGTGCAGAGAAGCAAAAATCCCCAAGGATGGTAGCTTTTGGTTATAACAAACATTTTGAGCTCCCCACATAGGGGTAAAAGCTTTCTACTTCATAAAAAAAGCACTGAGACAAGAGACATGTGACTTGGCCTTATTCTATCAAGCATAGAAGTTTTATGACCTTGGGCACATCACTTGGTTCCAGGATGGCAGATAGGTTTTATTTCTCATGTCATCTTATATCAATTGATAGTGGCTGCCTGGAGGTCAGCTGAAGGGGTTGTGAGGCTTAGTCTGAACTTCTTGAGAAAGAGTTCCTTGATCCATTAGTGATGCCTGCCTTGGGCACTACCAAGAGAATTGATCTGGGTGTTTAGAATCCCTCTAAATCTCAGTTTTCTCCTCATTTAAAAGAGGATAAAAATAACAAAACTCTTAGAGTAACAGGATACTGAGAAGCTCAAATGGAGCAGGCTAGGAAAATGCTTTCAAAGGCCAGTGTAATACTGAGATATTACTAGAGATTTATCTTCTGAATTAGGTCAAAGGTAATATAATGGGTGTGTGTGTGGAGAGAAACAGAGAGAGAGAGGAAGGGAAAGAGAGAGAGAGGAAGAGAGAGCCATTGCACATGTGTATTTTTACCTCAGGGAAAAAAGTAAATTCAACATCTTCTTAAGATCTGGGTCTAGGAAAACACTGTTACACTAAGTTCAGGATGTGAGAAACTTGTGTTGATGAATATTAAAATAATTGGCATATTTAAAAAAATCTTCAATTTGACCTTCCCTCTTCTTAAATATCAATTTATTATGTATTTAATCTGTATATTTAAACTATATTTAATCTGCGTATTTTTGTAAAACAATGATTCTTTTTAAGTCATTTTGAATTTTTAAAAACTCTATACCTTCTGATTTTGAAAGCTTGGGGAGGAGGAATGCTTTATTCCTCTTTTAAAGGCCGCTTATGGCCTGACAGAATGTACTCCCTCCTCCACCCGGGTGTCTTTCTCGATTTCTTCCCTCTCTGTGAAGATTCAGGTCACCTCAGAGAATCTGCTATTATCGATTCAGGAAAAGGCTTTGATTCTTCAAACCACAAGCTGTTACTCATGAAACTATGACAACTTGGTATTAGCTTCAAATCAATGAATTTTTTAAATGCAGCTGAAGCAACAGCACTCACTTACTGCTAACCCTTGATAAGCCCACCCAGGAACAGCCAAAGCATTATCTTAACAGCCACGGGATCTTTCCAGCTCTGATAGTCCCTTCGTCACTGAGGATTACACGTCTCACTGCCATGCTGTCCTTACTGGAAACCTTTCTAAAATGGACGCAGGGAGGAAGCGCCAGGCTCTATCCGGAGGGAGCTGCGCGGGGTCAGCATTCTCAGCATGGCCCTTCTCAACCTCCCTCCTTTTCATAGCAGCCTTTCAGTGGAGACAAAACAGAAAATGGGAGCACGTCAAGGAAGATCTTAAGTGGTGATGAAGTGTTCTTGGCATGATTCACTGGCGAGGGTATTTAGATCTTCATTCTTCTGAGCCCTTCTACAGAGTAACCCTCCTGGTCCTGCTTCTTAGGGGGTTTTGTCCCCAACCCTCTTTGTTTCACTCCCTCAGCCCTTAGTCAATAAAAGGCATCCAACAGGATCACTCAAACACCTGCCCTTAGGTCCTTAGTTACATAGGTCATATTCATTTGGGTTTGGCTGCAGGTGAGTTCAGTATCATTTAGGACAGCTCTCCTGGTGACATTCTTTGAAAGGATCTGTGTGGACCACCCCTGATCTATGGCTTAGGAATATCAGTCATCAGCTGGGACAGCCTGACAGTCCCTGCCTGCTACCCTCTCGCTAACATGACCCTGGTGGCTGTACCTTCATTTTCTGGCTACTTAGGCTTTAGCGGAGAAAGCAGAACTTGCAGTGTGTCTGTGGCCTGCTGCTTGTCCCCTTCCACTCCTCCTCCTCTTCCTCCTTATCCTGAATTGAACTTGTGTCCCATTTTGCTAGGCTCTTCTCACCTTTCACGTAGGCTGTTGCTAGGGCAACCAGCTCCAGCAGGTGAAACTGGATAGCCCCTGACTAGTTGTCCTGGCCAGCTTTTGCTTTCTATCAGGGCCTCTTTGGGGTCACAGCATTGAGACACCTGCAAAACCCCTGGCACTCTCTCTCCTAAAAGTGAGAGTGTTCACATCCCAGGGTTCAAATTGTGTCCACTGTGGGAGGGGAAAAAGAAGAGGGAATGCTCTCCTCATCCATGAATAAACTTTTTCATGCATTTTTACCCTGAGTGGTTTTGAGGTGCATTTTATGTGGCTTCTCAGAAGTCAGGGTCAAGCCCCAGTTTCCAACAGCTGCGAGGACTCGAATTTGTTCCCACATTGGCTTTGCCCTTCCCTGTCTCCCACTGCTTTCCTTGGGGGCCCCAGGGATATGCTGCTGGCTCATATTGCCTTGTCTTAGCTCCTGCCTTCTAGAGGAAACCTAGTTCGTTTTTTTTTTTTGGAAATCCAGTTCTACACTGTGTAGAAAACAGTGACATAGGGTTTCTCTTTGTAGTTCAGGCTGACCTTGAACTCACTATGTAGCCTAGGTTGGGCTTGAACTTGTAGAAATCCTGCTGTTTCAGCCCCCTAAATACTGGGATTACAGGCACCTGTCACAATGCCTGATGGTTGGTTAACTTCTGTTAATTATCACAGAAGCTGGATGGACTTATTCTGGGGCACCTGAGTGTATTTAAACCCTAAAGGCCATACTTGTGCCACTTGCAAAGGGTGAACAGGGTCACTTATGTTTGCTGCTGATCTGCTCCTTTTCCTTAGGGAGAGGAAGCAGAGTCTGGCTTGCAGCTCTTCCAGCACCTACCAATTTTCTCCCTCCTGACCTCTGGGCCAGATTTTCCACCTGGCTGAATTTATTCTTAGTACCAGAGGCAGAACAGCTTCGTATACACTGTATAGCCAGCTCCCAAATCATGTCAGGTCGACCTTCATATTGAACTTCACCCTGTAGATCAGTGGTGGCCAGGCTGGGGCATGTGGGTGGCAGTGGGCACTCAGAGCCCTTCTTTCTGTCAGGAGCGTGAGCCAAGCTACCCTAGTACTGCCCCAAAAGCGAAGCATCTGATAACAGCACACAGGGGCAGTGCTGACACTTTGCAGCAAATAGGTAGGTTTGAGGCTGTAGTTTGGAGACTTGGTCTCTAACGAGTTCACCGTCGCTGTTCTAGATCTATTCCAGTGGCTCTGTTTCACTGATGAAACTCTGCCTGATACAGAAATCCAGACACTGGAAAACGCAGGCTCAACTCAACCACCAGTCATCTCAGCAGGGGAGATTCTTCTTTTGGAGTTCTGCAGCATACAGTGTTGAAATCCAGGCTAGGAAATCCACTTTAAGGATAGCAAAGCTGCTAAGGAGACTGAAAACACACTTCTGGCTTTAAGGCCTTTGAATAACCTGAACAGAGAATCTGAGGGAACCTCCCAGCTTCTTCTGCAAGTCTCAGATGGTAGAAGCAGAGTTTTCCCTTTGCTAGGAGGAGGCTTGCTTCCTTCTCCTGGAGACCTGCAAAGCCTTACAAGGCAACATTTGTCTTCCTTGGGGCCTTGTTGCTCACTGCCTCCTGACCAAGTTGCAATCTGGTCATCCGGGATCAGAAACAGAGTGATATTACCTGCAGGATGGAGCCACCTTAACTCCCAATCACAGGACCTGGCTCATGAAATGTGGGGGAGTAGATCTGTGAAACCCACTGGTTATGGATATCAACATACTTTGAAAAGTTCAGAGTTCTGCTGGATGGTTTCCTAAGATGCACCGGCCACTTCACTATCCCCAACCAATATCTGGGCTGCTATGCAACTTGTTCTCTGATTATGTTTATTTCAAAGATTGTTTTTCTAATTTTAAAACTTTTTTTGGCTAAGTCTTTTTTTTTTTTTTGGCGGAACTGGGGATTGAACTCAGGCCCTTGTGCTTGACAGGGAAGCACTTATTCCACTGAGCCATCTCCCCAGCCCCCTTGGCTAAGTCTTTGTGTGAAGTTTTCTCTTCTTTTTTCATAGTGTCCAGTATGAATTCTATTCCTTTATTATATTAAAAAGTTGGACAGTAGTTATATTAAGAAGTTTTAAAAGATTAAGTTTCTCCTCCCTCCTTTTCTCTCTCCCTTCTTTCCATCCTTTGTTACTTCCTTCCTTCCTCTTTTCCAGCCCTATGTTTTTGGAGATTAAACCCAGGGTTTTTCAGAGGGTTACTCTAAGTGAGTAAATTGCCTTAGCTGGACTCAAACGTGCAGTCCTTTTCCCTCAGCCTCCCAGAATGCTTGGGTTATAGACCTGCACCACCGTGCCCAGCTGTCTAAATTTCCGAGGGTGCACATCTTATGATTTGTTGACTTATTTATCTCTTTTTTCATTGGAATTAGTTGCCAAAGTGATTTGTGGAGGCAAAGGTACCCTGAACAAGTATGGCCTGTGCTATGTAATCAGAAGGCAAATTTGTTTTTGTTTCTGTCACCTCTTTAAATTTTCTCAGTGGGATCAGGCACGGTGGTGCCTGCCTGCAATCCTAACACCGAGAAACTGAGGCAAGAGGATCATCAAATTCAAGGCCATTCTAGGCAAAGTGGTGAGACCCCATCTCAAAATTTAAAGAATAAGAAAGGACTTGAAATGTAGCTCAGGTTGAAGACCCAGGGTCTGATCCTCAGTACCAAAAATAACAATAGTCAGCAACAACACTAGCCATACCCACCTCACCAACACTGCCAGGAAAGCTGCCTTGTAACTTTGCTTGAAATCCTCCACCAGAACCAGATCTTAATCTATTAAATATTTTTTTGCTAGGAGTAGAAATGG
Organism: Ctenomys sociabilis; assembly: GCA_004027165.1. NCBI lineage: Eukaryota > Metazoa > Chordata > Mammalia > Rodentia > Ctenomyidae > Ctenomys > Ctenomys sociabilis. The sequence continues at coordinate 20,406 of PVKA01007953.1, forward strand.
ATTTTCTTTGAGTATACCATTCAGAAATGCCCTATTGGAGGGCCAGGTAGATGGCTCAGTGGAATAAGCGCTTCCCTGGCAAACTCAAAGGTCTGAGTTCAATCCCCGGTTCTGAAAAAAAAAAAAGAAATGCTCTATTGGAAGATTCCACATCCACCTCTAGATTCTTTAGGTTCCAGGTTAGTATATATATATATCTCAGTGTGTGATTTCTCCATCCAGGGAGCAGTTGTAAGCATGGACCACTATTATGGTTTGTGCCTTGTTGTGCCTCATGCAATCACAGGGTATTTTTAGAGTTTGTGATTAACTCATGACCCACTGGGATTATAGGTCTGAGTGCTGCTGGGATTTTGGGTGTGAGTACTGCACCCAGCCTGGGGTGGAGAGCCTGACTGCAACATAAGGGAGGCAGACTTGCTCTGTGCAGCCCTTGTTGCTGCTCCTCCTCCTTTTGCTCTCTGCTCTTGGCCGACACCATGGAAGGTTGCCCTCTGCCATGTGCTACTCTGCCTTGGAGCCAGCTAAGCATGGACAGAAACCTCCAGTAACTGTGAGCTAAATAAACTTTCCTTCCTTCATTTTGGGTGTCAGGCATTTGTCCCAGCAACCAGAGAAAAGTAACTGAGACAACTCCCTTCCAGCAAATGGTGCCCCTTAGATATTGATTTCTTTCTCATGACTTGCATTACTCTATTACATGATGCTCTGTGAAACAAGCTCAACCCTCCCACCAGCTGGGAATGTTTTTTAGGGATTCTGATTTTTTTTTTTTTACTTAACTTTTCTGTCTGTCTTTCTTTTTGCATTTTAGGGAAGCATCTACAGGGTGTTCAGGCTCTCACTACTAGATCAGGCTTGTAGTGATCTTCCTGTTTACAGCTTCCCAAGAGCTGGGATTACAGGCGTGTGCCACCACGCCCAGTCTCAATTACTGTCTCAGTGTACCCTAGGGGTGGAGCTGGCATGGCAGGTTTGGGGATTGAACCCCTGGTCCCTGTGCCTACTTGCAGGCACTTTAATCTGCTGAGCTATTTGGCTGGCCCTTACCTAATTTTTCTATTTGAACTTTGCTCAGCTCTCTTAAAAAACTTCAAGGGCATTGGAATGTGTGATTTCTGGTGCAAAGGACAAAAGGTTCATTTTAAAACTAGTCAGAAAACAAAGGGAGGATAGGATTCAAAGATTACATAGAGGTGAAAGTCAGGATGGGCCCCCGGGAAGCTTTTCTTGAACACAAACAATATGACCCCATTCTAATTTGCTCCTCTTCCTCTCAGTTTTGCTTGCTCAGAGTTGGCTTTGTTCTCCAGAAGGCTTCCTCCTCTTGGCCTTATGTTGACACTCAGCTACTTCTGGGGATAGTGGCTCTTAATTAGGGGCAGGTAATTTTATCTCTCCCTAGGACATTTGGTAATGCCAAGGGACATTATTATTATTATTATTATTATTTGTGTTCCAGAATCTCTGAAAAAAGTCTTATTTGACCCATCTGATAAGTTACTGTCTGTTATGAATTGCGTCTTGCTGTCCCCTCAAGCCTCATGCAGTTATTGGGGCAGCATCTAGAGTCTGTGATTAACTCATGATCCAATGCAGGGATTATGGGTGTGAGTGCTATACCATAGGTAGCCTGTAATGCAATAAAGGAAGGGAGAGAGGCTTGCTCAGCACTGCTCCTCTGCCTCTGCTCCTCTGTTTTGCTTTGGCTATTTTGCTGTTTTTTACCTCCATGAACTGTTGCTCTCTGCCATGTGCCACACTGCCTGGAGCCAGCTGAATGTGGACCGAAACCTCCACAAACTGTGAGCTAAATAAACCTTTCCTTCCTTAATTTTTGATGTCAGGTATTTTGTTTTTTTGTCTTTTTAAGACAGGGTCTGATCTTTTTTTTTTTTTTTTTTTTTTTTTTTTTTTTTTTTTTGAGACAGGGTCTCACTATGCAGTTCAGGCTGGCCTTAAGCTCACTTTGTAGCTCAGGCTGGTCTCGAACTCACAACAATCCTCCTGCCTCAGCCTCCCGAGTGCTGGGATTACAGGCATGCGCCACCACGCCCGGCATGTCAGGTATTTTGACCCAGAAAAGAGAAACAAGTAACTGAGACACTGCACTTTTCAAAAGACATTTGATTTCATTCCCAACTGGAGTCTTTTCTCTTTATCCTCTTCCTCTTCTCTAGCTCTTTATTATCTTGGCCAGATTACTTTCGTTTCTTTTCTGGAAGCTTCCTCCTCGTTCAGTGGTGGTGTACGGATGGCATGCATGCTGCAGTGTCGGGGGGACCACCTGAGCAGCTCTCCTTGAAAGAAAAGTGACTGTCTCCATTTTGACTGAGTCTGATCCTATTTCCTCATATTGTTCTGTACAGATCTGGCTAGGACTTCTGTTTATCCTTCAATTGGCCTTAAGCAATGTGTATTGGTCTAGCTGAGGTGCTGGTGATAGTCTTTGAAGGTGGCATCTGTGTTTCCCTGGTAAGCCTGCTGCTCCTTAATGTGAGCTGGGTGGAGACAGGATGGTAGAGCTAATGCTCCGCGCTGGCAGCTGGGATCGAGCCCCAAAATAGAGGCTATGACTACCTGGGGCTTGAAAGACTACATCAAAGCTGAAGCCCTAGCCTTCCCAAAACATTAAATACTATATAATGCAGATTACTCTCTCTGCATATCCTCTCTGCATATGGCAGAGGTAAATGTAGGCCACCCACCTAGCTCAGCTCACAGTAGTCACCTACTTCCCACAATTCTCAGTCAATCCTCAAGCCACTCCCCCACTGAATAAAAGCCGGGTGAGGCCCTGGGTCGCTCTCTTGGTTCCGGCAAGCCATGTCATGGCAGGACTTAGAGCCCCTTGACTCCCCAATGATTAAAAATATAATTTAGTGTCCTCATTTTCGCCGTGGGTTGCATGGAAAGTGGTAGATTGGAATCAACTTGATGGGATTCTAATAACGTAACTTTGGGATTACAAATATGGGTTTCTTGCACTGAGATGAGGACCAGGAAGCGTCTCCTACAGCAGTGGGCATGTAGAACCCTCTCTGTTGGCACATGAGCCAAATGTATAAATTGTTTTGCTAAATTAAGCCTTTAGTATTCAGGTATCATTGAAGTATTAGCACTTTTCAATAAGTAAGGATGTTTTGGGTTGCAGCTTGGGTGTTCAGTCTCTAACAGGTTCACATCACAGTCCTGGTTGTTCTGGCTTCTCTGACATTAGAGGGTAGAAAAGGGAAAGTATAGAATACATACTTTAAGTTTTGCTTTTCTCATTCACGAATGCATTTTATTGTGTGTAGTTGAAAGCATGCTATACACACACATATTACTGAGTGTCATACCTTTTTTCTATTAATATTGTGTAATGTACATTTTCCCATGTCATTCAAAACTTTTTGCAATTGATGTTTAAAATTATCATAAAAGTTCATCATATAGGCACCAGGGAGATAGCTCAGCAGTCTAAGTGTTTGCTGGCAAGTGCAAGAACCCGAGTTTGGTCCCTGGTACTACATGCTGTGCTAGCCCCAGAACCCTGGGGCTAGCCTCACTGTGCAGACCCCAAAACTGGGTGCGGTGGCATATGCCTGTAATCCCAGTGCTGGTGAGGCTGAGACAGGAGGATCACCAGGAGTTTGAACTGTGTAGCAGTTCAAATAACAAATAAATAAATAATAAATAATAAAATTTTAAAAATTTTAAAAGTTTGTCATATAAATAAGAGTCTCATGCTCTACCGACTGAGCTAGCCGGGCACTTTGTCATATAAATAAATCACCCTTAAATTAATCTTTACCAATTATTTTTCCTTTATCTAAACCATCAAATTTCATAGTAAATTTAGGATCTATCTTTCATAGAAAATAAGAATAGAAGTTTTGGTGGGCATTTCTTGAACTTTAGCAAGAAAACTAAGGCATGTCAGGGTGTGGTGGTACATGTCTGCAATTCCAGCATTCTCAGAGGCTGAGACAGGAGGATTAGAAATTTGAGCCCAGCCTGGGGGCAATTCAGGGAGCTAGCAAACCCTGTTTTAAACTAAAAAATACCAAAAAGCAGCTGGGGATGTTCTTCAGGGGCAAAGCCCTGAGTTTCATCCCTGTACTACAAAAGAAGAAAGAGGAGAGAGAAGAGGGACAGAAGGAGAGGACAGTGAAAATGAGGTGGCAGCCCTCAAGCAGGATTATCTCAGTATTGCATAGCAGTGGGGATGGGGACTAGAAAACATTTCCCTCAAAGCGAACCCAGGAATTCACTCAAATGCCTCATTTACGATCCTATAATTTCTTCTTGTAGAGCCGGGAAGGGAGCATTTTGGTGATGAAAATCTGAAAGCTTCTATGACAGGGTCTGGCCCCCGGGGAGTCCCTTCTGAAGCCCTTTGGTAGTATACAGCCACCTAATAGGCCCACAAGCATGAATCAGCTAAACCATCTCACCCTTGGTTTACATCATGTGCTAAGATGATGGATGGAGCTCTGTAGCACTGTCCATTTGAACATTGACAGATTCCTGCTCCAATCAATCATTTCTTTTTGACATGGTTGAATTTGAGCTCTTCTTTTAGACAGTGATTAGCCAACAGTTTGAGCCTGGTTTTAAGGCTCTTCGTGTTTTAAAGCCTCACTACTAGAGTACCCATCCATCTTCCTATTACTGATGGTGGGAAGGAGGTGTCCTATGCATGTAAAACAGGAATTAAGTTCCCTCACATTTAGCAGTTAAAAGGTGCCAGAACTTTGAAGATATTGCTTTATTCTTTGTAAAAACGGAATTTGTTTTAAGGTCATTCCTAGCTGTTCTAATGCTGATAGTGGTATTGTGATACAGCTTCTAGGCAATGTTCATGACCTGGGACTTCTGTCATGATCATCAGATTCAGTACAAAGACAGCCCTTGTTCATAGACTCGAAGGCTGGTAATAGTCTGATAAATGCGTTATGAAGTTGTATATTGTTTGTAAATAACTCCTCAAGGTGGTATATTAGCCAGGGTGAGCAAAGCATAAAGTTGTGCTTGTGCCTCAGTTGAATTTAAAACCTTTTTCTGT
>PVKA01007953.1:25555-75392 GCA_004027165.1 Ctenomys sociabilis
TTTTTTTTTTTTTTTTTTTTTTTTTTTTTTTTTTTTTTTTTTTTTTTTTTTTTTTTTTTTTTTTTTTTTTTTTTTTTTTTTTTTTTAATTTGGGCTCATAGTGATCCTCCTGTTTTCAGCCTCCCTAGTACTGAGATTACAGTACCCTACCATGACAGGACTTGGTCGCCAGCTCAGCATACCCTGGGGGCAGGGCCGATGCAGCATGTGGCATCAGGGATCAAACCCCTGTCCCTGCACTTGCCTAAGCAGGTACTTAGTCCACTGAGCTATCTTGCTGGCCCTGCTTCTGGGTCTTGGACCCAGGGTGTTATGCATCCTAAGCAACCTCTATTCCACTACACCTTTGGCCCAGGGAATCTATAATCTTGGAAGAACTGAAACAAAACTCTTCTTGAAGGTGGAGCAAGCTTTACTTCATGTTTGGCCTGAGGAGTTGGGAAAATTGATTGATGGTGTCAACTTGAGTAAGAAATGCCCAGCTAAATTGGCTCAGCATAGTTTTGGGTATTTGAGACCCACCATCTTCAAAATGCTAAAGAAGAGAAACAAAGAAGGAAGGCTCACTTCTGTCTTCTTTGGAGGAGCTCCAGTCTTTGTTTTCGCCTTGGACATCATTGCCTGGTTTCCTGCACAGACCCTTTGGCCTCCTCATATGGACTTGCACGGGGCACTGAAAGGAGTTCCAGTCCTTTAGACTGGATCTTTTGGATCTGCAGTGTGCAGATGGACCTCTTGTACTCTTTCATACCTGACTCCATGGGCAGCCATCTATAGCCAATCTGTAAATTCTTATATGTCTATATAGCTTGCATTATATATGTTTCTCTGATAAACATTGCTATAGAAATCTATGTTCTGAAGAGTCATTTTGGTTGGATGCTTTAAAGATGATGGTGTATGTTGTAGAAGAATTTTCTATAGCTAGCCATAGAAGATGTGTGGTCTGCGAATTCAGGACAGGTCATCTTTGTATTGTCAGTTTCTAAAACAGCTTCCAGTTGTCAAAAATTTGTTTCCTTACAATTCCTTCCAGAAGTCATGTTATAGATATATGTACCTCCAAATCTATTGAGGTAGATAAATTCTATTAAAAGTAAATTATCCCAAATGAACTTGTTTATGAGAGCTTTTGAACTTGAGATAAATTTCTTTGTAGCTTCCTGTGTGCTGCACTGAGAATGCCAGTTCTTTAACTTTGTCAACTTTATGTGTTTTCTTTCTTGGCACTCAGATTAAGAGGCCAGGTTACCATTCTTCTAGTGGCTCAGATGTGCCATATGACAATCAAGAATATATTTTATCTGCCTCTAACAAGGGAGTATGAATTGAAGTTTTGGTGGTTGTTGTCATACCTTTTTTAAAAATCCCACAAACTCTAGAAGATGACTTACAAAACTTGAAATCTGGAGTTCACTTTGAGCATACAGTATTTACTCACCATAAAATAGATGCCAAATGGTTTTGAGGGTGGTTAGGGCCAAATGGTTGGCCATGGCAAAAACAGTCATTGCTCAGGCAAAGTGTCTACTGGTGCCCACTATTCTGAGCTGTTTCATGACTGCATCTGGGCCCCCATTGCTATCTGAGATGACTATATACAAAGCTTGTGTTGGACCTTTCTCTTCTACTGTGAAAATGTAAGTAGCTTTATTTTGTTCTATCATGTTTCTGTTGTTTGTGTATCAACTTGATTAACTCATTTTTATGAAGGATTAATGACTGATACTAATTTACTGTATTAAACTTCCATAGATTTTAATAGGGGACTCTTAAAAGATATCACCTTAGCCTGTAATATAAATCACTCATAGCAAAACTTAGTCAGGATACAAAGATGAGCTTGAGCAGCAGAATCCAAATAAAATAAATTAATTTGCTTACTTTCTTGTACCAGTTCTCTGAAGGTGCCTAGAACAAGAAGCTTTTAGAACTGGAAGAGCAAATCTTCTTTCTTCCCTTCACATTAAACTGTCCTGTAAGCAAATGATTTCTATTATTGATCTGTGCTACCTATAGGCAAAATTATATTTAGCACATCACTCTGCCAACTTTCAGGAAATTGGGAATAGTTCAAATCTCCAGCAGACTCCAGGGCTCTTGTAAAGTTGGTCAAATCAATAAATGCAAAACAAGCTAAGTAAACATATTTTTTAAAAGGCTATCTGGAAGGTTCCAGTGTTCCCCAAACATAACCACCTTTGCCACTTGGCTCTAGTAAATTATTTGAAGGATCCCTAGAAGATCTTAAGTAACATTTTTATTTTTTTAGAATCAATGGGGAAAATCAGACACTGTAGTGATCCTTCATCAAATACATTATGTTGTCGAGTTGTAAATGCTGTTATTTATGGTGTTGCTTCTCCCCTGGCACATATTTGGCTATTGCTGGGTTATGGCAATTGGCTCTTATGGTTCTGCTCTTCATGAGAAAGGAAGCTGCCTAAAACAAGGTTCCACACTGTATAATTTCTATGGCTTGTATTAATGCAGGCTGTATAGTCACCATAAAGAAGAAAAATTACCAGTGAAAGATAAAACTAAAATACTAGTTGCATTACAATCACATTCTAGTGCTGCAATAAATTGTAAGAAGCCAATAAAGCAAAACTAACTGAAGATATTTGGCACAAACCAAAAATGAGATGAGAGTCATTATGCTGTCTGCTACAGGGACATGCCTTGATGTAGTTAAAGCAATAAACTACCTGGGAGTAATCTTTACTTATTTTAAATTGCATATTCCAATTGCAAAGCTGTTCCTGGCATTTTTGCCATACTTAGTTTTACTGAGCTAAGGAAAGAATTGCATGTCTGAATAACTCATGTTCTACTAAATGTGCCTCCTCTCTCTAGTAATTCGTAGCACACTTAAGTCATGATAAAATTGTTATTCTAAAATTAATTATAGTTTTTCTGCCATGAATTACCTTTTGTCCAATGGTCTGGAACTAGATTGATCCTGAACTTCCAACAACAGCTTTATCCAATCTGTCCTTACTATGATCCTGGGCTCTTAAGACTTTCAGGATCAAAAAAACCTTTCTTATCAGTAAAGGAACCCAAGAGATCATACCTGTTGGGGTTTTAGATGTGGATTTCTAGACAGTGGTCAAATAGTTAAGTAGTTATCTAGGAAGACAGATTAGGGGAGATAATGGGTGATTTATTGCAGTGTCCTTTTGTATATTAATAGATCTTTTACCTTCAAAGGAGTGTTCCCCTGAGCTAGCCACTGGGAAAGCAATCATGTCTTTAAAAGGATAAGAATTTACGAAATTTGATAAAATCTAGCCAATAGATTACCTACGCAGCACCCAGGGATCTAGAGAAGTAGAAGCCAGTGTGTCTTGGATGAACCAAGGAAAGACTTAGAGCTGTTATCTGTCTTTAAAAAAAAAAAAAAAAAAAAAATATATATATATATATATATATATATATATATATATATTTAATGTGTATATTTAATTGACATGATAATTACAGGTATTTATGGTGTACAGTGGGGTCTCTTTCTTGAAATAATGAGGGTACAAAAAAGACAATGCAGTCCCTGGAAGGTAGGTAAGTCCTATAGAGAGAGCAAAATAAACTTGCTTTTGTTCTAATCTAGTCATATTTTAACTGTTCAACACAGTATCAGAGCTGCTTGTATTCAATAATGGAGCAGCATTTCATAGTTTTGGAAGACAGCTTTCTCATACATAGCTGGTGACAATATAAATTAGTGTATCCTTTCTGGAAGACATTTGGCAATACTCATCAAAAGTCTTAAAACTAAACATGTAATTTACATCTAGGAATTTATTCTAGGGATATAATCATGATTTGGGTAAATATGTTTGTAGAAGAGGCACTGTTTGCAATAGCAAAAAGTCAGAAACCACCTTCACAGATTCAGTTTGGAGACAGGTCTAGTACATGGCAAAGGGAATTTCTAAGCCAGTGGCTATTAAATATGTTGATGTGGAACTTAGGGGGCAACACTCATGTTTTGGGAAAAGGTGGGTGAAAGGTTATCTGAAAAAAGCAGGTTTAATGTCTGTAAGTATAATATCATGTATACACCTTGTACAATACCAAAACATTATGAAAACAGTTTACAATGTATTAATTTATCGAATCCGTCCTGTTAAGGTATCTTAAAACTGTCTCATTGACATTTGTACTTCAATAAAATAAATAAATAAATAAAAGCAGGTTACAAAATAATGATAACAAGATGTCATTTTTTAGTATTAAGATGAATGCCATTAGGTAAAACCAGAAATTAACATATCTGACTGTTAAATGAGCTTGTCACTGGTGGTGGTATTCTAAATGACTTATTTTCTTGTCACTTGGGTGTTTATTGCTTGTGTGTAATTTTGAAGACATCTAAAAATTATGTATCTAAATGAAAACACGGTTTGATACAAATTCTTAATGAGACATAGTACAATGATCTCCATGTGAAATGATGTCATTCCTTTCATCTTCAGTGCGGAAGTGGGCTGGGTCCCTTCTTTTTCCTGAGCCTCTTTCCTCTGCACTGGCCTTAGCAGCTTCAGAGTCCCTTGGTGGTTTGGGTGTCTTTGGGGCTGGGATCATTTAGCTTTCTTTCATCCCATACAGATCATCTCAGATTGTGGGGAAGGCCACCAGGGATTCTGAAATATCTCCTAATATCTTAATCCTTTCCCTAATCCATGCCTTCTTCATTATCCTGAAGCACAGCTTCGATGACCTTTTAGGACCTTCTGGGCAAGGTGATCAGTGAAGAAGAATTCAGAGAACTGTCTAAGAATCAAAGGAAGATGGGCTCAAAATCTGGTTCTGCAGGAGGGCCCATGCCTGTAATTTCAGGTACTTGGGAGGCCGAGGCACAAGGATTGCTTACGACCAGGATTCAGGGCTACTTTGTGCAATACTGTGTGACCTAGCAAAATCTTACCTAGGTTTTTTTTAACGGGTCTGTGTGGAAAAGTTATTGAAGTCCTCCATAGCGTAGTTTCCCTATTAATAAAAAAGATACAATAAAAATGCTACCTCCCAAGACAATTCTCATCTTAAATAGATTTCTTGACTTTGACTTGAACTGTAACTCAAGTGTATGAAGGTAGTCGTGGCTATCAGTCTGTGTCACCTCAAACTTCTTTGACATTGGTATTTTCTAGCTCAGGGCACTTAAAAACAGCATGTGCAAGAAACACACTGAAAGCAGGAGATAAAACTCCCTGTGTGAAAGGTGCCTACCCCATAGCAGGGGGAGACAATTTAATCAGGATCAAGGCTTCCAAGAGAGAAATAGGGCAAGTTAAGGGGGAGTTCAGGGTTATAGGGAGAGAAATCCTACAAGTAAAATTTGTAAGTTAAGTCACTACTCCTTGCCCAAACTAATAAATAAACTTTGGCCCTTTGTTAGCTAATTTGGGGTCCCACAGTGATACTTTCCAGGTTCTTGATGAGGTGTAAAAAAGAAGTTGACAAGACAATCAAAAAGTAGTGTGTGTGTGTATGTGTGTGTGTGTGTGTGTGTGTGTGAAAGTAGTGAGGATTTACATGCATTGAAGGTGGAAAATAATTTTATCTCTGGTCAACTGCTCACAATGCCCCCAAAGATAAAGGCAGAGGTCTTTTATATCTCCAGTTCCTAGATTGCTTCTTTTTCCATACAAAGGGGCATTTGGGATGGTTGTCCTGTTAGACACTCACTTGGCCTGACTTCAGAGTCAAACTGTCCAAGGGAAAATCTGCTTGGTTTCATGCCAGATATAAATGAAAAAATTGAAGATAGCACTTTCTGATTGGTCCAGCCAGTACTGTGCCCAGGGTTTGGGGGATTGTGTAGTTATTCCAGGTACTGTGCTCTCTGCGTGTGTCCTGTGCATGTGCCCTAGGTCTCTATGATTGATAGTCCATGCCCATTTGTCCAACCAATTTGTCCAGCCTTATCTTCTACTTCATTATGGTTACATTAAGAAAAAAACTGGTTCTGTATGTTTTCATTTTTCTTACAAATTCTTCCATGTACATGAAAAATATATATATATATTAACCTGCCTTATTCCACTGTAATTCACAGGCTCAGATGGAAACTCTTAGAGGATAGAGGAGAAATTTTACTTCCCTACAGTAACTTCTGTTTCAGCTGTCCCTACGTACTATCTCTGGGACCTTTGCATCTATGGGTTCAGCCAAACTTATACTTGGAAAATAATTGTATTGCTCTGAACATGTATAGATTGTTTCTTGTCATAGTCCCTCAACAACATGGTATAACAACTCCACAGCATTTATACCACAGTAGATATTAGAGTTATCTAGACGTAATTTAAGTTTGTATTTGTGCTTGGGTGTCATGCGAACACTCCAACATTTTACAGATAAAAGGGACTTGGAACATCCTTGGATTTTGGTGTTTCTTAGAGGTCCTGCAACTTATCTTCCATGGCAATTAAAGGAAGGTTATATATTTACACAAAAATGAACATTGTCAAGAGGAGCTTTGATTGGATGCTTACATTATTTTCTTGGGTAAAATTATCATGGATAGTCCTTGTGTTGAGATTATGATAGATGCACTCTCATTTAATGCTCAGAATAGTTTCAAGAGCTTGGCTTACCATTACATCTCTACTTTGTAGATGCTCAGGGATCCACAAGTTTGCAGACATTTTGAGACAGGGTCTCTCTCAATTGCTAAATTGCCCAGATTGGCCTGAACTTGTGATCTTCTTGCCTCAGCCTCCTAGAGCACTAGGATTACAAGGATGTGTCACCACATTTAGCTAACTTTACAGTTGTTCTACTTTGTCCTTAGTCAATGAAATAAATTATAATATTTAAAAGTATTTCTTACTACTCATGACTTACAATTAATTTTTCTTCTAATCACTTATCTCAAATTCAAGATCATCAATAGATTTAGCTTGGTGTAGGACAGCAATTCGGATATAAGTGAAAGCCTGGAAGAAAATGTTCTTTGCTACCTATGTTCAAGCTTCTGGGTTTTAATCCATCACCTAAGTAATAATGTAAAATGAAATGTGTGTATCTCTATGAGAAGTATCTTCTGAATTTAATGCAAATGAGGTGAATGACTATATACATTCTTCCTTAAGAGACAACAACCACTGGCACTAATTAATTATCTTTCCTTTTTATTCTTGCAAGGTGACTGCCTTTAAAGTTTTGTTACAAAGAAAGCCACAAGCTCCATTGTGTTTTCATCACATGTCATCCTTGAACTAGGTGAGATTTGCTTTCGCTGATGTTTTACAAATGGTGTAATCTTGCCTACAGCAATCCCTTCTATTTGAGCTGTCTCCATGCACACTTTTGCAACAAATCTATGACATCATAGTGTGTGTGTGTATCACCTTTGTTATCCTTTGGAGCCTTTCTTGCATGTTAAGAAAGCCATGTTGGAGATGGTTCAGTGGAATAAGTGCTTCCCTGGCAAGCACAAAGGCCTGAGTTCAATCCTTGGTTCCTAAAAAAAAAAAAAAAGCCATGTTTTCCTATAAAGATGGGGAAAAATCATAGTTGTGAGACTGACTTTTCTTAAAACAAGAGCTTAAAAAATGCCAGCCATCTGAAAAAATAGCAAGACAAAGAACCAACTCACTTTCTTCTTCTAAACCAGCCTGTTTCCTAAAGTAAACTCATGACAAAATGAATTAATTCAAAGATCTATTCCTCATTTGCTGTAAGATATTTTATAGTGTTGGCAAGTTGATGAGTGACTGCAGAACTAAAAACATTTTTACAGTAATTCAAGAGGTTTAGCATGGTAAAGAAATGATATACATGCAATTTAGAAGTCAAACATTACTGCTTACTACTATATTGCTACAACTATGATAATTAGCTATCCCAAGACTTAGTATACACAAGGCATCGTCTCTTATTTATTTCTCCTAATAACCTTATTGTGGGGAACAATCTGAGCATCATTTTTTCTAAATCTCTTTTATTAAAATGTATTTAGTGCAGCTTCTACAGGGTATCACTACACAGACCAGACTTGTGGTAATCCTCTTGTTTTCAGCCTCCCAAGCACTGGATTATAGGGGTGGCCCACCACACCCAGTCTCATTCATCTCCTCAGTGCAGCTTTGGGGTGGGGGAAGCATCACAGGCTAGGGATGGACCCCCCAATCTGCCTAAACTAGCTCTTTAATCTGCTGAACTTATCTGGCCAGCACAGCTAAATCTCTTTTCATAGATAAAGAAGTTGAGATTGAGTTTGATAAGTGGCCCAAGATCACACTAACTAGTTTGCAGTGATGCTGGGATCTCTAGTTGGTCCTGTTACTGTGGTTCCTGGATGCTGTGGGTTCTTTCAAGACGTTCTTTCTGGGTTCTTGCTGCCCTGATCAAAGAATTGGACAGTGATGTGAAAATGTAGTGAGGTTTTATATTTATTAAAGGTAGGAAGTATGTTTCACATGGAGAGAGCAGGCTCCTGAGAAAGACAGCGTTGTGACCACGAGGTTAACGGTAGGCATCTTTCATATAGCATCCCCAATCCCTCGTGGTGATGTCAGATCTATGTCATCTTATCAAAACCCTGCTCTATCTGACACCAGAAGAATTGAAGAGGTGTGCTGTGCTGGCCCCACCCCTGGGGCATGCTGAGACCATGAATCAGACTAGGCATGATGGTGCATGCCTATAAACCCAGTGCTTGGGAGGCTGAACACAGGAGGATCAGTACAAGTCCCGATCTATGATCTACAGAGTGAGATCCTGTAGACCCTGTACAAAATACATTAAAAAAAAAATTGAAGATAGCATTTTTTGATTGGTCCTAGGGGCAGGGCCTGGGTGGTGTTTTCCTTGTGCCTGTATCCTCTGACTCTGTGATTGACAGGTCATGCCTGTTTACTCAACTGTATGCCATGCCCTAATCTCAGCCTCAGTTCTAACCTAGAGGTTGTCCTCATAACTCCATTGTAATTCACCTCTCCAAATGATTCCTAACTTGCTATAATGTCACACTAACTCATACTGCATAACTTTGTCCAGCCATTATTTAAGAGTAATTGTAAGATTTACAGCATGCATAACTCATGCGGTCCCTTTGGCTTTGGACCCATAAAGTTCATTGATTCTTGCAGGGAACAGGTTCTAGTCTTAGGGTTGAAATTAGAGATGGCTTGGAATTTTCTGCTGCATGTCACACGGTAGTGTTTTAGAAAGAACTCTGTATGGACAGAAATGTATCACAAGATTTGAAATAGTTTTAAATTGAACATAGATACGAGATGGCTCAAGAATTTTGAGATTTTTGAATATAAACATGTTGGGAAGCACTTGGTATGTGGTAACTCTTGGTATTTCAAGTACAGTTCCAGCCTCTCTTGAGTTCAGATCTGAAATTCTTTTCACTATTGTATGTTTGCACTTCAGTATACTCCAGGTACCCTCCCTGCAGTAGGTTCAAACACATTTGTGGTCTGTTTCCTTCAGCCTTCTCTGAGAGTCTCCTTTGTGTGCATAATCATTTTTTTTTTTTTGGCCCATTTTCTGCTGCTATAATATGTAATTTAATTTAATTAATTTTTTTGTGTAGAGTGTCTCACAAAGTGTCAGACCCATGGTGCTCTTCCTGTTTTCAGCCTCCCCAGTGCTGGGATTACAGATGTATGCCACCATGGCGGACTTCGTCCCTGGCTCCACATGCCTGGGGGTGGGGCCGGCACAGCACGTGGTACTGGGAATAGAAACCTGGCACTTGCTCTTGTCTTAGCAGGCGCTTAGTCTGCTTGGCTAGCTCACTGGCCCTAAGATAATATTTTAGACTGGGAAACTTACAGTTTGTAAGTAAACTTGTAGCTAGATGTGACATTGGGAGGTGAAGTCTGTTGAGAAGGGGGAGGCCACTACTGGTGTAGCCTGGAAACACACACACACACACACACACACACACACACACACACACACTTCCCTTAATCACTCTCTGCCTCCTTCCTGCCATGCCATGGGCTGTTTCTCCTTTGCAATGCCCCTCTGACATGCTGCCCTGCCTTAGAAACAACCAATTATGGTCTGAAACCTCTACAGACTGAGCCAAAATTAATCTCTCCTCCTTTAACTTGTGGGTTGAGTATTTTTTTCCTAGCAACAAGAAAGTAACTAAGACATGGGCAAGTATGAAAAACAAGACATGATAGGCTTCAGTTTATCACAACATACTCTTGGAGAGTTAATATAAACCCTCAAGAATTAGCCCAGTCCTGAAAGCAAAGCTTCAATCCATCTTAAAGACTGAGTTATTTCTTAAAGACCTTAACTTTGAATATCCTTACAATGGCAATAAAATTTCAGTGTTTCAGAGAGATAAACCAGAGCACCATCCTTACCATTACTCAAGATAAGAGTGCTAGGGCTGGGGAGATGTCTCAGTAGAATAAGCACTTGCCTGGCAAGTGCAAGGGCCTGAGTTCAATCCCCGGTTCTGGAAAAAAAAAAAAAAAAATGACAATAATACTCAGCCAAATGGACATGGTGGTGCATGGTAGTGCTTGGAATCCTAGCAATCCACTCAGGGACCGATGCTGAAACAGGAAATTGTAAGTTCAAGCCTTGCACGAAACCCTGTTTCAAAAGAAAAAAGAAGAAAGGGCCAGGGCTGTAGTTGAGGATTAAGGTCCTGCCTTCTATTCCAAGTACCACAAAAATAGACACCTCAGCACTGTTTAACTTTCCTGATTTTCCCAAATCAGTTTAGTTAACCCAAGTAATTAAACATCAAGGCTGTTTATATTTCAGTTTGTCTCTGCAGTATATTGGCTCCTTCCTATAACTACCTTCTTAGCTCACCTCCTTGGCATACTTCTCTCTGTAGACAACTTCAAAATCTTCCTGATCAGCACCTCAGTCTCTTCACTTTCTGATTTAGCCTCAATACCAAGAGTTCCTTCTCGATGTCTGTTACCTTCAGAGAATTTGAAGTCCATCCTGTAATTGCTTAGAAAATTTTGTGCGTATATACAATCTTTCTCTTGAGAAGAGAATCTACAGGTATCATTAGATTCTTGGAGAAATTATTTACTCAAAAAGAATTGAGAAGCTCTCCATCCTACAGCTGAAGTAGTCAGTGACTATTATAAGACAAACACACTATCATGTTATTTCTTTGCTTAAACATGTACCCTGAGTACCAAATAAAAATCATTTCTTTCAGTGTATGTAACTGCATTAGCAGTCAATTTCCCACTATCTACCTCTTCCTCTTTGTACATAAGATGCTGATTTTGTTTGGAAAAAACACTTGGCTCAATGAGGAATATTAATCTTCCTAGACTCTCTTCAGTAGGAACATCCTGGTGACTCATTGTGAATGAGAAATGGGAGGTAGGGTTGGAATTCTGGGGCTGTGTGGCCATTTTACAGCTAAGGAAAGGAAAACTCCACTTGATAATGATGGTGTACAACTTAGTACAGCCTACTCTGAGACTTCTATTTATTTGAGCCTGATCCTTAATTACAGTGCTGCTAATCTAGTTTTTCTTACTGATAATGGCTTACAAAGCTCCTAGAATTTGACCTTGAACAACTCAAAACCTCATCTTTCTTTGTATTTTTGTATTATTCAATATTCTAGCTTTGCTAAATTTCTTGCTGTTTATCCAACTTGTCTTCTATTTAAACCAAAACAAAACAAAAGCACCCCAGGGCATGCTGAGATCACGATTGGGTGTGTAATCCTAGCTTTTGGGAGGCTGTAAACAGGTGGACCACTACAAGTCTAATCTCGTAGTGAGACCCTGAACAAACACCCTGTAGACCCTTCCCTAAAATACAAACAAACAAATAAAAACAAAAACAAAAAACCCCATGAAATTCCAAGATTTTGTCTTAGTTTTATATTTACAGAAACATTGCAAAGGTAGAGAGTTCTCAAAAATCCTCCACCCAGCTTCCCAAATAGTTAACATCTGACATGGTGCTATCAATTAAAGTTCACGAGTTCAATATGGGTTAAGGATTATTAATTATGTACTTTGGATTATAACCCAATACTGTATTTCCAGTGGTTTTCTTACCCTCAGTCACTTTAATATATTTATAAAGCAGTTAGATTCTCTTGCCACAGTTTGCATATCATTCTAGTATCTGATTGTTAAAAATCTGAATATAGCCAGGCATGGTGGCGCAGGCCTGTAATCCCAGCACTCAGGAGGCTGAGGCTGGAGGATTGCTGTGAGTTCCAGACCAGCCTGAGCTACAAAGTGAGCTTAAGGCCAGCCTGAACTGCGTAGTGAGACCCTGTCTCAAAAAGACAAAAAAAAAAAAATAAATAAAAAAAAAAATAAAAAAAAAGTCTGACTATGTTGAAGTTTGCTCTGTGTAATGTAAACTGCTATGGATCTTGACAAACAAATAGCACAATGTACCGACCCCTTCCCCACTCAGAGAAGTTCCACTGTCCTAAGATTCTTGTGGGTGTTCCCTTTGTAATTTGCCTTAATTTTCTCTTTTCCTTGGCCTAAATTTACTCATGATCTGCTGCTGGTATCCAAAGCAACTAAGAAGAGAGGTGCAAACATTTTCTCTTCCTTGAGGTTCATCCTTAGTGTTATTACCTCCTAATCCCACAACAGACATTACAAGGAGGGAGTGTAGCTTGCTGATAGAGGGCAGGTTTAGTATGTGAAGCCTTGGGGTGAATCCCTAGAACCCTAAAATAACAACAAAACTCATTACTTAAGGTTCCCATTGTACTTGACTCTTCTATTACAGAATTTCAATTTTGTAATGAAATAATTACTTTAGTGTTTTGTCTTCCCTTTCCCATAGCCAGTTTCTAGGGCCCAAGGACTATGTTTTATTCATTGTTATTTCTCTAGAGTGTGGCTTTCAGTGAGGACTCATTAAATGTTTGTGGTTTTCTGAATTGGATACATTATAGTTAATACTCAGATTAACCAGCTAATTAAATTGAACAAGTATTTATTGAGCACCAGGTAAGTTCTTGGCATTTTAATAGATGTCGGCCAAGGGGAATACAAAATGAGTATCCTGTTTTACAGTTTCTGTGAGTTTACAATGTCGTGGACATAGAAGTTCATGTTGTCTGCTGATGTGTGTTTGTTACCAGGAGGTTGGGGCTGAAGCGGGGAGAGTGTTAATTTCCTTTTCTTTGTTCTTTGATGGCACAAGAGATTGAAACTAGGACTTTGGTACTGAACTAGATCCACAGCCTTTTTTATTTTTATTTTTTATTTTGATATAGGGTTTCAGGAAGTGCTAATTTGCCTGCGTGGGACTTGAACTTGTGATCCTCTTGTATCAGTTTCCCAGAATGCCAGGATTATTAGCATGTGCTATCATGCCCAGCTTAATTTGGCATCGTGGAAGTATTTGAGTAATGCAGATTTTGAATTAGGGAATTAAGAAAAGAAATATTTCTATGATTTGTTTATTGTTTCAGAAAAAAATTAAAAGCTGAACTCTCATAAAACCAAAGGCAACTAGTTCCTTCAATGTCTCCTATTAAAAATGGAAAGGTCAGACTCTGGGACAGTAGCTTGCTTGTTCAGCTATATTTATACTGGCAGAGGCAGCCCATATATACTGAACAGTAAAGGATTTGGTCTTTCCCTGGAATGGCACTTTTAACACACTGGGAATTCCTCAAGTGATGTCATTGCTATTCATGAGCCCCTTAAATCACACAAGAGTTTGTGGAAATTCAGTGACTTGTGGTTAGCTTTACCTTGGGGTCTGATTACCAAAAAGATCAAATGTGTAATTAGACTGTTAAGATGTGGACCTCTGGGCAGCAACAGGTCTGGAGACTAAGACCAATCATGTGATCAATGGCTTCATTAATTAATCATGTTTATGTAGTGGAACCCTAATAAAAACTTTGCACACTGGGACTCAGTAGAGCTTTCTTGTTGGTGAACACATCGATATGCTAGGAGACCTGTGTACCTGGATTTCAGGGGGAGAGACATGACAGTTCTCCATCTGAGGTCCTCACAGACCTTCCTGGGATGCCTTAGATTTGTATCCTTCATAATCAAGCTGTAATCCTAACCCCTTCTTGAGCTTTTGGAGTCACTCTAACAAATAAGGGCACGGTGAGAACCCAAAATTTGTAGCCAGTCATTTAGAAGTGTGTGGGGCTTACAGATAGCATCTAAAGCGAGGCAAGTCTTCTCATGAGGGCACTGAGCACTTAACTTGTGGGGTCTACACTAACTCTAGGCAGGTAGAGCCAGAGTCACACTGCAGTAGACAAATTGAGTTTAGAAGAGAGTAAATGTATCACTAAGGAATGGGTATGGCATCCAGGGCAGAATTCTGAGCTGAACCTTCAGGGAAGATGTTTGAGGATGTGATGGTTTCTTTTAGCTGTCTACTTGACTGATTCAGGAAGAACTGGTAACTCATAATTTCTATTGCTTCATTATTTCCAGTTGTTTTCAGAGATCAAATAGGTGGACTGGGTTGGGGAAGGCACCATCAATCAGCTGGGTTCCCAACCAAGACAAAAAAACACAGAGAGTGGCCCCTTTTCTTCCCCTGAGCTGGGCCATCTTTTTGTGTCCCTGGACATGAGGGCTCCAAGGCCTTCCCCTGCTGAACTCCAGGACTCACACTAGCTACTCCTTAGGTTCTTGGGCCTTTGGTTTAAAACTGAGAATTAGATCAGCTTCCATGGTTCTGTGGCCTTTGGACTTGGACTGAGCCATGCTATCAGCATCCTAGCACCTTTAGTTTGAGGAAAGTGGACCATGGGGCTTCTCTGTGTCTGTAATTGTATGAGTCGATTATTGCCCTAATATATTGCTATTCTCTGTCTCTGTCTCTCTCTCATTAGCTTTCTCTTACCATAACAAGTACCTGAGTCTCTCAGCTTGTAACAGAGATTTCAACCGATGATCATTTGGCTCATTAGTTTGGGTGTGTGGTGAGGCAGTGCATCAGGGCAGGAGAGCATGACAGAGTTAGGCCCTCGTTGCAGAGAACTGACAGGGAGCAAGACACTGGGGCTCCCGCAGTCCCCTCCAAGGACACACCCTCTAAAATTCTCATACTACGCCTTCCCTCTTAATGATTCCATTTCCTCTTAGTAGTACTACCTTGAGACCCAGGCTTTAACACATATTTTTGGGGGGTGTTTTATCATTGTCTGTCTTTCTTCTATTGGTTCAGTCTCTTGAGCACTCTGACGAATCCAGAGGGCCTAGTGTCTGTACAAATTCCAGCCTATGCTTTCCTTGCCACTAAGCACACAGCTGCAATCATGGAGAATTGTGGGCTCGGAGCTTGGCCTGTCACCACAGTAACATTACAGCCTCACATCTGCATTTGCCTTGGGTTTTGGGAAACATGGACCTCTGGGATCCTCCTGCCTGATGTCTCCTACAGGAAGTTTCATTATCCCTAACGGGCATGGTAGGTAGTTGGTGTTTATTCTTTTTCTCCTTGAAAGGTAAATGTTATTGATATTGATATTCAAGTGCTGTGCTGCTGAAAATAATCAGATTGCCAAAATCCAGCTTTATGCTGACAGACCTAGTTCAGACTGAACACAATTCACAAATCAATAAACTGTTATTATCTAAAGTTCCATGTCGGGATCTGAATACTGCCCTAATTTAATACAATTTAACACAGCTCTAGATTACATTTCTACCCATGTTCTGTCAGCTCGGAGAGAATATAACTCTCTTTGGGTGGGGACACTCTGGCTTACACTCTCTTGGGCTCTGTGGTTGTGATTTTTACAGACAAAGTGGCAAAGTAGGAAAATCCGTATTTGGTATTTCTTAATCTGTTTTTTGCTTTGTTCTTTCCCAGATATTAGAGATTGAAACTAGGATGATTGGACTGAACCACATATCCAGACTTTCTTTTATTTTTCATTTTAAGACAGAGTCTTTCTCAGTGTCTGTTTCCCAGTCTGGGCTGACTTGATCCTCCAGCCTCCCAGAGTGCTAGGACTATAAACGTGTACCACCATGCCCAGATCTTGCTTGCTCATTCTGCTTCCCACTGTGCTGTTAGTTCCCACAATCCCTACCTGTACCAGGACAAAGATCCTCTGACAAAAGTTGGCTTATGTTGGTAGTGGCCTTTCCCCTATTCATTTTAATATGAACACATGAAAGTTATGAAGGTCCAAAGCAAAACAGTGGAGGAAAATTTCCCTAGGAGCAGAGAAATGGCTTAGGCCCTGTGTCAGCAAAGCTGAGGTCCAAATTTCAGTTCTGCTGCTCTATGACTTTCATTACTTGCATCTATTGTCCAAGTCTGTCTTGGTTCCATATTCTTTACTTGTGGCTGAAGGCCACAAGTCAAATAGTCCTACTCGTCAGAACTGTGTATTCTCCCCCGTGTTCACACTGCACTGTCCTCTTCTGGGAGGGATGACGCCAAGCAACCTTCGGGCTAGAATTAACTCCTGTGAGATTTAAGCATCTTTTTGCAGACAGGAATTCTTGGGGGAAAACTAGTCTGCTCTTTATAGGCAGGAATTGAAGATTTAAAAAGTGAGGCTTGCTTTGGAAGTGCAAGGTCCAGTGCAATATAAACATCTGCTACCTCTTTTTCAAATTATAAAGAGCTCTAAGGCAATCACAACAAAGCATTAAATCAGGGCTGGGGTTCACCTAGGACCCTGTGCGCTTGCACTTGTTAGTGACTCATGAAGCCATACCTTCATGGCATTATCAAATTCAGCCTTGTGTGTCTCTACTTGTGACAAGGGAGTTCCCAGTGTCCTTCAGTCCTGCTGCATTATCTTCCAACTCAATTTTCTGATAAAACCATTGTTTTGGAGCTTATGTTGCCTTGCCTTGGGTCCTTAATTATTTTAAGGGACTAGAAATGGAAGCTAGGGTGTCACGCATGCTAGTGAAGTGCTCTATCATTGTGCCACATCCCTATGTACTGTTTTTTTTTTTTGAGACAGGGTGGACAGGACCCTCCTCAGTAGCTGGAATGACATCTGCACACCACTGTGCCTCCTCTGGTCCCCCCCACCCTAGTTGGGACATATTTGTTCTGATGTATTTCTCCTCTAAATTGCTACAGGAGGAAAGGGAATTGAAATGACTGAAACCCTTCCTCGTACCTGGCATTATTTCTTTTATCATCACAGTAGCCTTTAGAAAAGAGATGCTTCATATCATTTTTTGTGAGTCTTAATTGCCATTGTCAGGATGACAGGATTAAGGAATACCTAGCAGATCAGTAAAGTAGATCTCTGGGTGTGTGTGTGTGGGCATTTACTGGCATGATTGCCATGGAAGCCAGTTAATGGCAGAGGAAACCTACCTTGACTATGTGTAGAAGCATCCAATGGACTTGTAGCCCAGAATGAAAGGGGAAGAAGGAGAAAGTCAGCCTACACTTGCAAGGTCTGCTCTGCTTGAGTGGTTGTAGCTCATCACTGCCATTACCTGTGGACATGTGACACTGGCTTCTTTGACCTTTCAATGTGGATTCCTACAGGTGATTCCTGAGGAGCTTCTAGGCCTTCAGTGTTGGATGGGCACTGTGTGCTTATCTTTCTTGTTCTGTGGCTTTCAGCTTCTTGGACTAAGCAGCTATTGGATTCTCTGGGTCTGGCAAACAGATTGTCATCATAGACTATCTCACCTTTGATCCTGGAAACCTATATATTAAGTCCCCTTGTGTAATTTAACATCTATCTATCTATCTATCTATCTATCTATCTATCTATCTATCTATCTATCTATCCATCTTCTCTATATACTGCATCTATATTTTTTCTATTGATTCTATTCTATTAGTGAACCTTAGCTCGTATTCTGTCTTACTAAGGAACCAACATAGACTCAGAAACATGAACGGACCTGAGGTTTTGTGATACGAATCTGAGCCAGTCTCTTTGCAGAATTTGGATTCTTTCTTTCTTTCTGCATTACCCGGCACCTTTCCTCATGCAGTTGCCTCTTCCTACCCTATAAAGTTCCAGTGACACACTTTGTTTCCAGGATTAGTTCCCTCCCTCCTGAGTGAAGAAGGAACATTACGTCTTGTGCAGCCTACCCATGGTCAGGAATGTTTTAGCAATTATTTTACACTCTGTTTAATCCCATGGAAGTCATTACTGTTGGAGGGTAACAATAAAACAGGCTCATTGGAATTTCCTGAAGGCAAGGCTCTCCTCTAAACAGCTTCATTGTCCTAAACAGTAATGGCAGAGGTTGTTCCTCTCCATGACGACACTGACTGGCAGGGAAATCCAGACTACAAGCTGCAACCAGAAGTTTCTTTTTCTTTCTTTCTTTTTTTTTTTTTTTTGTCAAGGAGATTGGGTCCTATTCCAGGCACCATTCTAGTGAGAGCCAAAGCTGATAAATTTCCTTGGTAATCACCTTTCTGCAACTTCCAGTGTGTCCTTTGGCATTCCACAGG
The DNA here is from genome assembly GCA_004027165.1 of Ctenomys sociabilis. Classification (NCBI taxonomy): domain Eukaryota; kingdom Metazoa; phylum Chordata; class Mammalia; order Rodentia; family Ctenomyidae; genus Ctenomys; species Ctenomys sociabilis. The sequence continues at coordinate 43,946 of PVKA01007953.1, forward strand.
TATTTCCTGAGTGCCCACTCTAATTGTGTTCTGTGGCTGGGAAGCTGAGACAAAGAATCCCCTTTCAAGGAGTTCAGCATCTAGTAGACACATAGCATGTTATGCAGTTATGACAATTTAGCAGCAAAAGTACATTGGAAACAGTGATATGTGTGCACCCATGTTTATAGCAGCACAATTTGTCATAGCTAAATCCTGGGAACAACCCAAATGCCCATCATCTGAGGAATAGATAAAAAAGATGTGATATTTTTACACAATGGAGTATTACTCAGCTATAAAGAAAGATCAATTTGAGGCTTTTATTGGTAAACAGATGCAATTAGATGCTATCCTAATAAGTGAAATAAATCTGACCCACCTGGGCAATTGTCTCCTGACTGTAAGAACCTGAAAGTGTAAATGAAATCTTCAAGGTACAATACATACAGTAAAAGGGAAGGAAACCACTCAAAAGGAATAAACAATTGAGAGGAAGGAAAGGAGAAAAGATAGGAAAAAAGAAAGGGGGAAAAATCATGTAAATAAAAGTCATGTAAGGGAAAAATCATTAAAATTTTTACTTTGACCAATTTTATATGCTAATACCTGTAATCTGAGCAACTACATTGAAGACATCACTATGCAATATAACAATATGCGTTGTCTCTAGTGTCTTATCTGTTATTTTTATACTCTTTTTGAAATAAATGAAAACAACAAGAAGTAAAAAGGACAAGGAAAAAAATGAAGGTTTATTGAAGGGAAGTGTTAATGTTTAATTGCTTGGTCCATCTGGTGTGCCTATATCTGGTGATCTGCGGAACAAGTTTGATGATAATATTGCATAATATAACAACCATTGCTAATTTTTTATTCTTGTTTTGAAATTTTGTACCATTTTTATTGTTTTATGTTCTTTTGCTTTGGTCTTTGCTCTTGTTTTCATTTTATTCCTCTTTAAAATAATTAAAAAAGTACACCAAAGAGGAAGGACTAGTTATTTTTTCTGGAGCAAATGAAAGGAGTTCCAGGAAAGGAGATCTCTGAGTTGGATTTTGAGAGGCTAATAACAGTTTTGAAAGTAATATGGGAGCAAGGATAGGGAGTCTCGTTAAGCAGAAGGAACAGCATGTATGAAATCACCAAGGAATATTATTTGTGTGTTACGGTAGTGTCTGGATGTCCCCCAGAACCTTGTGTGCTTTTAGGTGGGGCTTTTCTGAGGTGGCTGGAGCATAGGTGTGTAAATATGCATTAAAAGTATGTGGTAACTGAATTAGCCAATTGATTAGTTCAGCAAAGTTCTGAGCATGGATAATGGGAAAGCCTTCCCTGAGTGTGCCCAGTACCACCTAACAAGCTTGCAGCCTGGATGAGATAACAGAGAAAGGGGTTCTCTGTGCTGCCGCTCTCTGTTTCCTTCCTGCCCTGCCATGGACTGTTTCTCCTCTGCAATGCCACTCTGTGGTACGGCTTTGCCTTGGAGCCAACCAACAATGGACTGAAACCTGTGCATAATGTGAAGCAAAATAAATCTCTCCTCCTTTAACTTGTGGGTGTTGGGTATTCCGTTCCAGCAATAAAAAGCAACTAAGACAGTGTGTGATTGTTAGTTTTCACTGTGTAATAAATGCTCTTTCTCAGAACTCAGGGGCTCGAGATACGAGTGATTACTTCTTATGAGATTATGAATGGTTAGTAAGTTTAGGCTGGGATTAGTTGGGGGTCAGTTTCATTGTATGTGTTATCTATCCTCTTCCTTTGTTAAAGTGACATGTATTGTCATTTCACCACGTTCTGTTGGCCAGAGAAACTTACACAGTGAGTAGAAAGAGAATGAGTCAAGGTGGGGAGGAAGCCTGTTGGTGATAGGTGAGCCTGCAGAATTAAACGTATGGATGTCAGGACTGGTAAATGTGTAGGGCCCTTAGCATAATTCATTAAGGAGTTTCAAAAATAACACAGTTGACATTTAGGGCTGACTTACTTGTGTGTATGCATGTGTGTGTGTGCGTGTGTGTGTGTAACTCTCCTATGCATCCTTGATTTATAGATGCTCAATGCTTGTAGCACCTCCACTGAAATGATCAAAAATGTCTTTACAGTTTCTGAATGTTCATGGGTAGGCAAGGGAGAAATTGTTTCCATGTAACACCACTGTATCAATGTATGCATAGAAATTTTAAAATTTTCTAAAAGTTTCGAAATGTATGAGGCAAGGTGAGGAAATAGAAATCGGGAGAGAAGGAATACTAGTCTGATTTATGGTTGCTATTAATGAAATACCTGAAGCAGGTAAATGTTATAAAGAAAGGAGGTTGATTCAGATCAAATATCTGAAGTCTTCACTTGATCTTAGCCAAAAGGGAGAGAAGCAATAGTTGTAGAGTCTTGAAATCACAGTATGGGCATCAGCTCACTCTTGATGATGGCCTCGTGGCAAGTTGGATACATGGTGGGAGTATGTGTGTGAACAAGAGATTACATTGTGAAACAGGAAGCCAAAATGAGAGGGGTCCCACAGTCCCTTCCAAGGGTAGACCTTCATTTGACCTAAGAATCTCTCTGTTAATGATTTCATAGTACCTCTCAATTCCCTGGGGACCAAACTTCCAGCACATGAACATTTAGGGGACAAATTCAACCCATAGTATGAAGTGATCATTCAGTGGTAGAAAAGACAGGAACGGTCTCTTGCAGGAGCCATCTGCCAAATGAGGAGCAGGGGTTTCACCCTGTCTGTACCTGCCAACTATGAGAGGGGTCATACTGCATTTTTGGAAAGTTAACTGGTGGGAAATCCCTTCACCTGGGGCAGCTGTTGCCGTCACTCCCGATGTCAATTAATTGCATGTTTTAATGCAGGCTTTGCTGGAATACAGATGCAGGCAGTGACAGCTCTCTTAGCTCCTGGGGGTGTCAGAAGCAAGGCCAGTTACACAAAAGCTCGCACCTCTGTGTGTTTCATGTGGCACAGAATGTAGTTTATCCCTGCAACTGCATAAAGATTAATGATAGCCTTTTTTTCTGTAACATTCTGCTCCTGGGCCTCAATGAATACATTGTTCCAATAATTCCTTTGATTTTTCTCATCAGGGAATGATGCCGCTGAGTAATAGCACTCATGTAAATACTTCTTTGCCTTTCAGAGAGTGTACACCCTTCTGAATTATACACTGCAATTTAGAAATTACACTCACATGTGAAATAATATGGTTTGGTGTACTTATTAGGGAGACTGGCATCAGTCCTTCAATTGTTAAAGATTCCTGGGTATTTCTATTATGGTGTAAATTAGCTAGTATTTTTCCAAGCTCATTATTGCTATTTTTATGTCCATTATTTATTTATAGGCCACTAGAGGTATATACAGGTTCACAGCTTTTCAGGAGAGATGTCCTCTAGTTAACTTGGCACTGAAAGTCTTAGCACAGAAACATAATTTCTTTGAACTGAGAGTTTGTTCAAGCTGGTTTGATAGTTGTGGTACATGGCACAAATACGTGGACGATGTATCTTTTTGCTGAAGGGGCTAGAGCTTCCTGTGTGCTGGCTTTGCACATTGTAGGTAAACTGTTTCTTTTCTGTTGGGGAAACCCAAATGATTTTTGGAGCTGTTACTGTGGGAAGTGATTTAGGGCTTGAGGCTTGAGATGTGGCATGGGTGTAGTGTTTCTAAAAATATGAGAGCCAAACTTCTTGGGTCTTGAGAATTACCTGGTGTGCTTGTTAAATATTCTGATTCCCACGCCCCTCCTGGGAAAGAGACCTCAGAACCTGCATGGTTATTAGATGCTTCATGTGGCTTCTGTGACTAGGCAGTTTGAGAAGGATTTGGCTTGGTTGTTGGTTCTTGGATTTGCTTGTTTCTTCCAGTCAGTGAGAAAGATTTTCAAATTCCAGATTCCTAGGCTTTATGTATACTCAGAGGGTAGGGCCTTGGAGTCTGTATCTCAAGAATCTAGATATTGTTTGGGTAATACTGTGTGAAATTGTAAGATGCATGGGATTAGAAGACACATATTCTTTTTGTCTACCATTGTACTTAAATCTGCCTGGCCCTTTTCTTAAGGCATAGTAGATGCTCAATGAATATTAATTTAATGAACAAAGTCTTAATACACTATGTTCCTACGAATTTCTTGTCTATTGTCTTTGTTTCATCTCCTCATTTTCAGATGCGAGAAGCTTCAGCTTAAATGCACTTTTTCTCCTGAACCTTTTCTTAAGAGAGAAACCTGCATTTACCTGAGCTCATGTAGTATAATTGAGCTAGAGACCCATATCAAATGGGAAGATATTTGGCTAGTAGTGTAGGGCTTAGAAAAACAAAGCAAAGCTGAAACAAAATCTTTTCTCCCACCTGTGATCCTGAATGTTCTCCCAGGGCCTACTCAAATTCTGTTTGTAATATAACAATCTGCCTGAGAACTGGTCAGAGAGAGAGGTCAAGTGCTTTACTTTGGGTAAAACTTTCCTTCATTTGTAAGATGAAGATAACATCTGCTCTGAAGGCTTATTATTATGAGAATAATGGGACGGCAATTGAAAACCTTCAGAAGATGTAAAAAAATACAACTGTATGCATAATTATAAACTTTAAAATCTTTACTCTTGGGAGATAGTAAAATATAGATCCAGCATACTTGCTCCAAAAATCCAAAATCCAAAACCTTTTTGAGCATCCTTACTCCATAAATCTGAATCCAAAATGCTCCAAAATCCAACCAAGTTTTGAGAACATAATGCCTTAAGTGAAACTTTGCACTCCTGATGGCATATGACTGTCACGGTCAAAGTGCAGGTGCACTGTTGTGTAAAATGACCTTCAGGTTATGTGTGTGAGGTGCGTATGAAACACAAACACAGTAGATGCTGTGAAGGGGAAGGCATCTGTTCAAAGGGAAGGAGAAACTGGGAGGAGGAGGGCGATAAAAGAAAGAAGGAAGGGAAATGTTATGCTGCTGATTTCTGTTGGCCTCCTGAAAGGAGCAGCCAATGCCCAAATATTTTTTTCTTCTTTTTAATTTCTTATAACTTTTTAATACTTATTTTACATGTGTATGGTCTAGATGGCTAATTTGAAGACAACATTATGCAGTTCAGCAACCATTGTTGAATTACTGTTATTTTGTTTAGTGAAATTCTGTTTTTCTTTCTTTCTTTCTTTCTTTCTTTCTTTCTTTCTTTCTTTCTTTCTTTCTTTCTTTCTTTCTTTCTTTCTTTCTTTCTTTCTTTCTTCCTTCCTTCCTTCCTTCCTTCCTTCCTTCCTTCTCTTTCTTTCTTTCTTTCTTTCTTTCTTTCTTTCTTTCTTTCTTTCTTTCTTTCTTTCTTTCTTTCTCTTTCTTTTCTCTTTCCTTTTTTACTATTTTATATTCTCATTAACAAATAAAAAAAACTAAAAAATGAAATACAAACAAATTTTGTGTTTAGATTGGGTTTCCTTCCCCAGGACACTTCATTTGCATATGCAAATACCCCCAAATCCAACAGCATCTGAGATCTGAAACGTTTCTTCTCCAAAGCATTTTGGATAACTGATGCTTAATACACAGAAAGAGCCTAGGTTTTGAACTCAGACTGAATTGAATTCACATGTGGGTAGGTCACTACAAGACTCTGAGAGACCATGAGCCTCAGTTTCCTCCATGGCAGCTGAGAAGATTATATGAAGGAATGAGTGGGCCAAAGCAAGTGCATGTGGAAAATTTGCTTTTGGAAGGAGGCTTTCACTTGTCACTATTGTGTTGTGACTCCCTTACTACCAGGTGCAGAGGAAAGGCAGAGAAAAATTGTTGTTAATTGCATTTTTTAAATTGTGGGAAAATACACAAACTATAAAATGCATCATTTCAATCACATAAAAATGTCCAATTTAGTGGCATTTGGTATGTCCACTGTGTTGCACACCTATCGCCACCATGTAGGCCCAGAAAGTTGTCATTATCCCAGAGCGTCTCCTTCCCACTCAGCAGTTGTCTTCTCTCCTCACCCCCTACTCATTTGTTTTCTGTCTCTGGAAATTTGCCCACTCCAGACATTTCTCTTAAATAGAATTGTGTAATAAATATGTGACCTTTTGTGTCTGGTCTTTCACGTGGCATAATGATATCCAGGATTAGCCATGTTGTATATTATTTGCACCTTACAAATGAGAAGCCCAGATTCAAGGGAGATAAGTAACTTATTCAAGGTCACTCGAAGCTCATGCTGCTTGGCTCAAGCTATTCTGCATCTTTCTGCCCTTCTGACTGCTGTTGGGAGGAGGTGCCTTGAAGACAACAAGCACTTCCTTGTGCCCTCTTTAGGTGCCAAGCTAATCCATTCACGGTTTGAGTTCAGTGCTATTGTACCATGGAGAAAAGTGATCCCTCAGGCTGTGGGCTTGTCAAACATCTAAAAATAACACATGTTTCTGGGTTAGCAGCTGCGAGGACCACACTGAATAATGACAATGACTTGGACACATTTAGCCCCAAAGCTTTTGTTTTGCCCTCTATTATATCCTCAGTTGAAATAGCATCTCCCACAGACTCTGGTCCTGGGCTCACCCTAGACCAGTGATGACAAACCTTCTAGAGCTTTCAATGATACAGTCAGCGCACTGTGGGACATGTGTCATAGGTATGCCACCCCTGCCCTAACCTACAGTATGAAGGCCTAGGGGTCCAGGGGTTAGAAATATCCCCAGGCGATGCTTAGGCAGAGGCTTGGCCATGTGACATCAGTTCTTCACTGCTTATGGGTTAGTCGAGATACTCAGTAGGGAGGGGACCACTGTCTGATCTTGGATTTGGTATCATTAACTCCTTCTAATGAAGAATGAGACGCAAGGTAGGAGTGTAGTACCTTCCATAAATACTTATGTTTTATTACCTACTTAGCTCTTTGAGAAATGGCTATATCAAAGGTCTATTAATCTCTGAGCTCCTCAAAGACTAGGACAGATTGTTGGAGTGCCCTCCTAGCATGTTAAAAATTAGCAACAGTGATAACAGCGCTGATGACAATGATGATTAGAATCAGGCGAGGGCCTGGATCCAGTCCCTTAACTTCCCTGGATGTAGTGTTCTTCTTTGTTAAATCAGGATAATGAGGCTGCTCCTGCTGTTGTTGGTGAGCCCAATTAACTACGGTCTTGGAAGGACTCAGACCTATAAACACATTGTAATCCATTCGGATGTGAAAAGCTTGTTGATGATGACTTTAGTTTGTGAACTTAAGCGTACAAAAGCCCAAAAATGCAAATGAGCAGACTTGCCTGGTGCAATCAGGGCTGCCAGCTCCATCCTTATCTGCCCTGTAATAGCTTTTCTAGTAATTCAGACTATAAAACAAGCAACTAATGGCTTGGCATTACAAATAAAACCCCATGTAGAATGAGTATAAACTGATTTCCATCTAGAAATTCTTTTCTATTGATAAATAATGCCTTGATTGTGTGTGTGTGTGTGTGTGTGTGTGTGTGTGTAGTTGTTGTTTTGGAGTTGTACTTTCAGGGTGGCATGGAGGCTGAAAGAGTTAAATGGCAGATCAATTTTTGGAAAATTTGAGGGTTACTATACCCAGCAATGGACCTGCACGTACCTTTTCTGCTAAGGCGGGCTACATGAAGGGGAAAAGGGAGAGGGGTACAGGAGGGAGCCTGAATCACTTCCTCCTCACCACAGCCATCTCTTCTTCTCTGGCTTTCTTTCTTTGCTTTTGATTTACCTTTTCTTTTCCTTCCCCTCCCCTCCCCTCTCCTCTCTTCCCCTCCCCTCCCCTCCCATCCTCTCTTCTCTCTCTCTTTCTCTCTCTCTCCCCCTTCTCTCCTCTCCTCTTTCTTTTTGTAGTACTGGAGATCGAAACCAATTTACACTGAGCTACATCTCTAGCCATTTTTATTTAGTTAGTTTTGAAACAGTCTCATTATGTTGCTAAGATGCCCAGGCTTGGCTTGAACTTGGGATTCCTTTGCCCTGGCTTCTCAGAACGCTATGACTACAGATGTTCCTGGCTACCATTCCTCATGTCAGACTTTAGAAGCTACTGACTTTTATTTCCACTCTGTTCTACAGATGAGGAAATCAGTTGGGGAGATGTGAGGTTGGCTTTGCCCAGGATTCTTAGTTGGTGGTCATTTAATGGCAAACCCAAGCTGTCCCTTTAGGTAAAGGGAATCTCCCCAGAGGTAGAAAACTCTGTTCTTGATTAGGACATGTTGTGGCTTGGGGTTGTTGCAAGGGAAACAATATAGGACTCGTTTTATAATATTAGTTTATAAGGAATCACCCAAGAGTCATATACAAGTCCAGGAAATCTGTCCACACACTAAATACTAAATACTAAAGAATCTAGCCGAAGGTCCTGGATCCTACTTCATGGATCTTCATGGAAAGGCCCAAAGGTCAGTCAGTGGTGGAAGCTTGGAAGTCTATGCTAGTGGGATGAAGGAGCTGTGCTAGCAGGCTGAGGAATCTGAACTGGAACCAGGAAGTGACACTCAAAGTAAGTACCAGAGCTCCCCGAGAAAGTACCACTGCCATTCTCAGCAGCAGTGAGATCCCGAGCTCCTCCAGTGATGAGGAAAGCCAAGAGTCCATCAGGAAAACCAATGCAGCAAGCTTGCCCATGAGGTTGAACAGGGCCCATCTTGCCCTCCGGAGCCAGGAAGCGATGCTCAGGATGAGGACCGGAGCTCCTCCAGAGTTCATCGGGCAAGCCAGCATGTCAAGGTTCTCCAGCAGAACAGCCCAAGAGAGCTAGCAGCTTCCAACAGCTCCATCAGCTTCTCCAAACAGCGTCCCTATCAGCATTTTGGCAGCTTCTCCTGTTCTGCCTTTTATACTGCTGGCAACAACCCTCAGGTGGGCCTCCCGCACCCAGCACCATGCTGTTTAATTCAGCTGAGTGTAGTAAGATGACCAGCAGTTAGAAATCCACTACAGGGCAGAAGAAGCATCAGACTGGACACTTTAATAAGCATGTGGAATTGATGAGTTCTGGGGGTCCCAGTGCCAAGATTCACAGTTCTTCAGAACACATGATGTCTGTGGCTGTATGCTAAGCCACTAATTCGCCGTGTGGGCTGGTGGCAGAGTAGGAGGCTTCACATCTTGACCTTCACATTTTCACACCGAGTGTGAGATGCCTGGAGACAGAGGAGTTTCGGATACTAGAGTCTGAACTTTGGGGATGTTTGCACAGACAATTGAGAGCATCCTTAAAGCAAAATCTGAAATCTGCAATGTTCTCAAATCTGTCTGATTTTGGGGACAGTTAGGATTTGGGTTTTTTTTAGTTAGGATGTTCATCATGTGCTAAGTTTTATTAAATTCTCTGTACCTACACTTCCCCTTCCATTTTTTTAAACTCTCATATTTTCTTAAAAGTAGTAACAGTATCTAGTAGTAGTACTGATAACAGTAAGTGCAGCACCATGTCCTCCTTGCATGATTGCGAGGATGAAACAAGTTACCAAGCATTTCAGTTGGTGAAGGAGAGTGGTGCAACTGGACTGTGTGAGAGTGTTCATCCTCTGGGAGTTGTGTTCCTAAATTGCCGAGCTCTGCTCTATAGAGACCACGCCCTACAAGTGCCAACCCGACGAGGCTCTGGGGTCATCATCTATTCATCAAATACCTGCTGAGTGCTCAGTAGGCCAAGCCAGATCCCTTTGGTAAGGTCTCACTCTGAAAAAGATGCAGCTCCTACTGTGGGGCCCAGGACTCGTTGCCAGCTGCAGCAGGACAGGCTACTAGAGCAGGACTGTGTGCTTAGCACTCCCATGGCAGGAAGCTAGGGGTGCTGGAAGAGAAGTGCTCACCTTGTCCCAGGGAGGACACAGCTTGAATGGAGTGCTGAAGATGGACCCAAAGGCCAGGTAGTGCTTGCAGGGTGGCAGGGTTTGTGGAGGGTGCAATGCACAGGTGAGGAGGGTCAGAGAGTCAGGGGAGGGCCAGTAGGCAAATCAGGGTGCAGAGGAGGCTGGGAGAAGGGAGGCCAGAGGGAGCATAGAGACTGGGTGTAGACATAGTGGGGGCTCAGAGCATGGGCTAAGGTGAATGGTGTAGGGCCATCTCAAGGCTAAGGAAAATGGTCTTTTTTTTTTTTTTTTTTTTTTTTTTTGTCTTTTTTGAGACAGGGTCTCACTGTGCAGTTCAGGCTGGCCTTAAGCTCACTTTGTAGCTCAGGCTGGTCTCGAACTCACAACAATCCTCCTGCCTCAGCCTCCCTAGTGCTGGGATTACAGGCATGCGCCACCACGCCCGGCAAAATGGTCCTTTTTGATTACTTTTAAGTGGAGCAAAGGGCATCGAACCAGAGGTAGAGAGTTGAACTGCCCAGCTGGGGGCCCAGCTGGAGTGAAGGATAGGGTGGTGGTAAGAGTTAAAAGAGAGGGACTTGGATTTCAGGACCTTTTGGGAAGGTTGGAACAGCACCATCCACCCTGTAAATAGTGCTAGTGAGCATCCTGAAATGACTTCTCTTGACTTTCCAGTACATTTAATCAGATGTCCTAGGGGGAAATCACTTGGCACAAGCTGAGGAGGTGCAGGCGTAGGCTGGGGGTGCCCCTTGGTTGGCACACCTTTACCGTGTCTCTGGGAACTTGTTGTAACCCATGGGCTTCAGGCTTTGAAGCCCATGGCTGGCAGCAGGAAATGTACTGCTGCCCATGAGAAAATTTTAAATTTCTAAGGTGAGACTTGGAGAGCGTTTGCAGATCTTGAAGACCATGGAGGCTTGAATGCAGCCCACTTAAAAACATCCTGTTCTCACCCTAAGCCTTGGAAGACAGAGGTTATAAGGCAGATGTGGATGATACTTCTTCTCAGAACTGTGCATTGGGATAGGATAGCAAATGCTGCATAGGATAGGGCCCCGCTTATGGAAGAATGTTTGGTGGGAAGCAGCTCACAGACCCCTGGCTTGGAGGAGTTGGTAGGCAGCATTTGCTGATTTCTGCAATGTAAATTATCCTGTGATGGCAGAATGCAAACTCTTTTGCTTTTCTTTTCTTTTTATAATTAATGTAGTTGGTACAGGGCCTCACTGTGCATCTCCGGCTCATAGTGACCCTCCTGTTTTTCAGCCTCCCCAGCACTGGAATTACTGTATGCCATGGGCCTGGACTTGGTTGCTGGCTCAGCGTGCCCTGGGGCAGAGCTGGTGCAGCGTGCAGGACTGGGAATCAAATCCTGGTCACTCTATTTACCAAAGCAGGCATTTAGTCTGCTAAACTATTCTGCTGGCCTTAGAATGCAAACTCTTCATGTGATATCAAGAAGCACTTGGAAAGAGACGAGGAGTAGCATATAGCTTAGCAACGGCAGTGCTTGCATGATATGGACCCCATAGGCATAAGTAACCTCAAGAGAATAGGTGGTGGTAATGGTAAAATTATTAGGAAGGGACAAGGTTTAAATATTTATTGCAAAAACAATATTTATTGCCTTTGTTTTTAATATAGCGTATTGAATTTTAAATTTAATTTAAATGTTTTTGTTTGCTTATTTGTCTCTTTCTGCTGAGCTGGGAATTGAACCCAGGGCCTCACACGTGCTAGTAGATGCCCTACCCTGAATTCTCCACCAAGCCCCTAAATTAATGTCTAATAATCTCTGCATATTTTCTGATAAGAGCTGGCTCCAGCATCCTGCTGACTTTAAGGTGCACTTTGACCATGTTTTCCCACTTGTATTCCATCATCTTGTAGGCTGGTATTACCGCTGATGTTGGAGTAGCAGCATTTACTGCTTCCGGCTCAAAGAATGGACTATTTTCCCGTTCCTGTGAGTTCAGCAACCTTCTCTGCTTGCCCTGCCCTTTTGGTTCTGTGGATTGAACTCTAGGCCTTTGCACTGAGCTACATCCCAAGCCCTTTTTAAAACTGTTTATTCTGGGACATGGTGTCACTAAGTTGGCCAGGTTGGGCCAGAATGCTGGGATTACAAGCGTGCACACTTTGAAACAGTGTCAGAATCTGGCATTTCTAACACCGATTTCCATGCCTTCCACATTCCACATTCAGAAAATCACCAGTGTCCTTCTTTTCCTCTGACTTTTCCTTTGCAGATGCCCAGCAGTGTCCCTTTTCACAGTCACCCAGCTTAGGTCCAGCTGGGTCACCTTCTGTTGACATTTGCCCTGCGTGTCCTTCCTCCTGCCTCCCACCCTTGCCCCGCCCCTTCACTGTTCCATTTATGCCCTGGCTCTGCTGGGTGGAACTTGCCCCTTAGCCGATCAAGTCTGGCTTCTTGGTCTTTTACCAGCCAGTGTAGTTCTCCCCACTGTACCGCTGTGCAGGGCAGACCAGGGTCCCCACTCCAGGCTTTCCATTCTGCTCCTTCCTAGGTCCCGCTCAGGCCTTTGCTAGTGCAGTAGCATTCTTTTTGGTCAGCCCTACTGACCATAGCCTCCAGATCATTTTTGCATCACATCTCCTCCTACTGATTTTACTCACCTCCTGGGGGAATTTTAAAATTTTAATCAGCAGCACAGAGGGAGAGAGTGAAGAGACTGAAAGTCACAGTTTCAGCAAAGATGAGCTTGGGCCGATTCCAGTTGGAGTGCAAGGTCTTTTTTTGGACACACAGGCTGACTCTTTTTGCTGAGCGCCTGGGGTGGGGGAGGACATCAAAGTCTCTGGCCAAGAGCGAGCCCAGAGCCAAGCCAAAGGTTTTGGCATGACTTAGGCAAACAAGCTAGTGGGATTAGTGCAGTTGATGAATACTGTTAAATGCTGGGCACTATGCTATGTGTGCAGATGGCCTGGGAGAGGTCAGAAAAAAATCCTCACTTATTTAAACACAAAAACCCAAATCACTAACTGTCACTATTTATAAAGTGGAAACAAAACAGGTGAGTCTTAAATCATTGCTTTTTTTGTTTGTTTGTTTTAAAAGGTTCTCATTATATAGTTAGGGCTAGCTTTGAACTTATTTTGAAGCCCAGGCTTGTCTCAAATTTGAGGCAACCCTCCTGCTCAGCCTCCTCAGATATTCACTGCCATGCCCAGCTTAATTTTTCCTATTTCCCTCCTTATGTTAGACAGAAGCCACGCTAGACCAATGATATTTGGAGAAACCTGTAGGCCTCATGCAGGAGCATAGCCTTTGGGTTTGGAGACCAATCTGGGTATGTACCCCTACCCAAGATCTCCCACTACCTGCCAGAAACCCCAGCAGTCAGTGGTCTCTGCAAACTCCCTGCAAAGAAGGCAAATGTCTCAAATTTGCTCAAGTGGCTCAGGACATTGACCTAAGAACTAATTTAACCAGTATTTGGAGGGAATATTTGTCCAGAAAACACTATCGGTTTTTTTTTTCTGAGTAGTTACTAGTGTATGCTTTCTAAATGTTGTATGATAATATAATGTAACAGATAAAAATTGATTATGTACTAGTTCTAGGCACTGTTAAATATTTTATAGGCATTATCTCAATTATTGCAACAATTCTATGATAGAAACAAAGGAAGTCATTAAAAATATTGAGCGGCTCGTCCAACATGAACTTTTTTTTGAGGTACGTGCTGCATGGCAACTTCCCAAGCTACATCCCTAGCATTTTTTTTAAGCGGGGGGACAGGATCTTGTTAGCTGGCCTTGGATATGAAATTCTCTTGCTTCAGTTCCTGAGTAGCTGAGATTACAGACATGCACACTTTTAGCATCAACTTTTTGATTACAGGACAATCTGGGGCTTGGGGACATTAGGGAGAAAGTTGGAGTCAGGATCATTTGGGACTGGAGTGGCTTGCATTTCTTTATTGGCACAGAAGCATTATAGTAACTGGGTGACCACACAGTGACACAGTGCTTTGGGACAAATTGTGCCCCCTTCCTGAAAATTCATATCAAGTCCTAACCCTCAAGACCTCAGAATGTGGCTGCAGAGAAAATAAAGTTAAAATTGGAGCCATCGGGGTGGGCTGTATTACAGTCTGATGGCGTCCCTGTAAGAAGAGACGTTGACACAGAGAGACCAGCAGTGCTGACCACCTAGGAAGGAGCACAAGAGGACATCATGAGGGGATAGCCGTCTGCAGGCCCAGAAGAGAGGCATCAGAAGAAACTAGACCTGTCCACTCCTTCAGGTTGGACCTCAGCGTCCAGAATGTGAGACAGTACCCCTGTGTTTTAGTCACCACATCTAACGTGCAGTAGTTCGCCATGACAGCCCTAGAAAACAGACACCTGTGCTGTGCAGTTATCAGCTTCTGTTGTATGACTGTGTTGGTTTTTTTCAGCCCATGCTAAGGGTGGGGTAAGGTGCAGCACGTGGTGCTGGGGATTGAACTGCGGTCCCCTGTGTCTGCCTAAGCTTGCCTCAACACTCTAAAACTGCTGAGCTATCTCACCAGCCCTGATATGACCATTTGACAAAAGTATTAATAAAGAAGGGGTTTGGCTTTGACTGACAGAAAATGTAGAAAGTCAGCATCTGAAATTTATGTATTATTCACAGATGTTTATTTCTCACAGAGGCAGTGAGTCCACTGAGAAGAGCTCTTGGGTGCTAGATTGTTTGGATCACCAGGAGAAAGGCATTTTTGGTTGATCATTAGATGACATTTAGGCATACTGGCAATCTTAACACTCTGGGAGGCTGATGCAGGAGGACTACAAACTGAATCCCAGCCTCCACAGTTTAGAGACTTAGCAAGACCCTGTAGGAAATACGAGAAAGAAAAAGGGCTGGGGATGCAGCTCAGTGTGAAGGCTACTGGTGTAATCCGCAGTACTACAAAAACAAAAACAAAACAAAAAGTAAGACTTGATTAGTAGATGAGTGGATAAGAACAAGCAACTAGTCACACAATGAAATATCTTTGAGCCGTAAAAAGAAAAGAAACTGTGACATACAGTTATGCCATGGGTGAACCTTGAGGACATTATACTAAGTACAGAAACTAGTGACAAAGAGTAAATATTGTATGATGCCACTGCTGTGAGAGACTTAGGGCAGTCAAATCCATGGAAAGACAAAGGGGGATGGTGGTTGCCAGGGGATGGTGGAGTCGGTGTGGAGCAGGAGCTGTTGCTAATGTGAAAAAAAATCCTGGAGATTAGTTGTTTAACAGCGTGAATATCCTTAATTCTATGGAACTGTCCATCTAAACACAGTGAAGAGTCTTTATTTTATATCAAGTATAATTTTTGAACTTTTTTTTTGTCTTTTTGAGACAGGGTCTCACTATGCAGTTCAGGCTGGCCTTAAGCTCACTTTCAATCCTCCTGCCTCAGCCTCCCGAGTGATGGGACTACAGGCCTGCGCCATCACACCCAGCAATTTTTGAACATTTAAAATAAAAAAAACTAGTTCGTAGAACTTGAGTAATTGGAGGAGGTGGATGGATGGGACAAACCACAGGAAGAGGAGTAAAAGATTTCTCTGGAAAGAGCTCCTCACTCCTTCTCTTCCCATCCTCACCACTGTCTGTATTGCAAGGCAGCGGGAACTCTAAGTCTTACCTAGATCCCAACGCAGACACCACATGGGATCACATTAGCTCACTGCATGGACAGTGAGTGACATCAGGACGCACAGAAGACATAAGAGTTTAAGAAGACTGGCAGGCTCTGTCAGCCAGCCTGACTATTTTTTTGGCAGAACCAGGGATTGAACTCAGGCCCTTGCACTTGCTAAGGAAGCACTTATTCCACTGAGCCATCTCTTCGGGCCTAAGTCTGAACCCCCATCTTTTTTTTTTTTTTCATGATACCAGAGATCAAACGTGGCACACACCTGTATTCCCAGCACTTGAGAAGCTGAAAACAGGAGAATCACTACAAGTCCGATCTGTGTAGGGAGACCCTGTGGACCCTGTGCCAAAATCAACCTGACTTGAAGCCCATCTTCCCAACTTCTTTTTTGTTTTCTTGCCTTCAACATGGAGCCTAAAAGCAAAATCCTTACTTCTTTTATTTTTGCAGTACCGGGGATTGAACTCAGGCCTGTGTGCCTGCCAGGGAAGTGCTTGAGCCATCTCCCCAGCCGAAATCCTTACTTCTTTGGGTTGCTTCCACAGCTGAGGGTAGCCAGCTTTGTCTCTGGAAGTGAATGTAGTGTCTGGAGTTTAAGAACTATCTGGTAACCACAAGGAAAAGATCAAGAGAATTAATGAAGAGGCTATGCCTGACATATCCGAGACGCTGACCAGTACTGTGACCTATCTCTGGGCTTATTGTGTGTGAAAAACAAACCCTTGCCTGTTTCAGCAACTTGATTCTGATACAGACTCAGTTCACTCCTGGTGGTCTGACTAATTCTTAATTTTCTCTTCAATGAGTCAGCCTGCCTAGGAGGCAGTCTTTAACCCGTAAAAATACTTCTTGAGTGATGATACAGGCTCTGTGATGGGTCTTGGGGTTTTGATGGCTTCCAGGAAGTCTGCAGGGACCTCCTCTGACTAAGTGACAGGCTCCCTTTAGTAACAGCTGCACTAATGGCTCTCATGGCATGAATCTCCTGCACTGTTATTTACACTTGTCGATTCCCCATGTAACGATGCTCCTTGAAGACAGATCACACTTCTGAGTCGTAACTTTATCTTCAGTGTTTGGACACACACAAACTCAATATATTGCACATACTACTGAATAAAGGAAGGACACTTTGGGGCCCCCAAGGTCCAGTGCAGGAGAGAGTCTTTGTGTTAAGTTTGTTTGTATGTTGGAGTCTCTCTGTCCCTCACACGCATACAGAACATGTACACACTCACATGTGCACGCATAACCCCCCCCCACACACACACATGCAAGTGATTGTGTGTGTCTTCTCCTGGGTGGAACTTTGGCAATGAGCATTGTCATGAGCTCACCTGCATCAGACACATGGAATGAGGCCTGGGAGCCAAGGCCTTTATAAAATTAATTATGAACAGGCTCTGAGAAGCTGCTGTGGAGATGCCAGCAGCCAGGTTCTCAGCCTCTTGGCTGCAGGGATTAACCACTGCTGGGAGGAGCAGCGTAGGTAAAAATAAGCTAATTAGGCCTGGCACGTGCGGCTGTGCCCTGAGATTGCCCTGCGCTGTTCTTGTGGGCGTCTGCTGACTCCGGGCCTCGTGCCTGGAACTGGGAGCTCTCTGGGTTGCGGAGGAACCACACTGGGGAGAGGATTCCCTGGGCACAGAGATGGGTGCTTCTGTTGGAGTTTGGACCCAGTTAGCTCAGCACAGGCTGGCTGTCCAAATAAACAGAAATCTACCTCTGAACTTCAGCTGTTTATCTGTAGCTGGGCATCTGGGAAACTAGAAGTCAGGTTGTGCATGCAGCTGATTTTCCTGCCTACACCAGAAAGGCCCTGCAGTATGGTGGTGGTCAGAGCAGGCCCGTAGGTAGGTTTGGGCAGCCCGGAACTTGGTCTCTGGGATCTGCCGTGAACTACTGGGTGGTCACAGGAAGTTACCGCTTTCTGCTGCTGCTCACCCACCTGAGAAATGGAATCCTTGTCACCACCCGAGGGCAATTTCGAAAATGAAGTGTGGATAAAATGTCACAAATGGTGCTTGGCACGTAGTAAGCAATATTTTTATTATTTTGGGAGCCATTGCTTAGCCCAAGGAATGTCAGCCATGTGTATCAACATGCAAATGTATAACATGCGTATGTGTAAGACACATGCACACACAGCCTGTTTTTCTTCTTTCTTTCTCTCAGCTCTATTCCTAAACTTTTTATTTTTTTACTTTATATTGTTATTAATTCATATCTGCAGCCCATAATATTTACAAATTCCTATGTGGAGTCGGTGCATGGATATAACCCATCTTAATTCCTTTTCTCATTCCCTTCTTCTCTTCTCTCTTGATCCCTGTCTTATTTGAGAAAGATCTTCCTACTTTTTATTGTCTTTTATTTCACTCTTTATTTATAATTTGGGTAAGAGAAAACAGGAATGCTTAAGTTTGTGTGACAGAATTATTTCACTTAACCATTATGGTCTTAAGGTATATCTGTTTTCCTACAAAATAACTCACTTATCTTGCTTTCTTTACTCTAATACTTCACTGTGTGTAAGAATCAGTCTCACTAAGCTACTGAGAGGCCCAGGATAGGCTCAAACTTGGGATTCTCCTGCTTGCCTCTCAGGATGCTGGGATTACAGGCACGTGCCACCACACCTGGCTGCATAAACCTTTTTGAACTTCTACACTTTAAATACATGTTTGCAGCTGAAGCCCCACATTTGATAACTTCAGGCCTCCTTCAGCAGTGAGCCTTGGCTGCTCACATTTGTTGGCCTAGTGCATGCCTCATTTCACTTAATCTTCATGAACAGCCCTGTAATGTTGGCCCAAATTTCTTCGTTGTAGAGGACACCAAGACCCTGAGAAATTCTACTTTGCCCAAGACCCTGCAGGATTGATTTCGCAGCGGTTGGCGTCCTGAGCTCACATGGCCCACCCTGCCTGTGACCATCCATCCAGTTATCCACACTCATGCACCTAGCTCTTCCCTGGCTGCACTGGGTTTTCAGAGCATATGTCTTGCTGAATAGGCAGCCTTCTTTCTTTTGCACTGTTGACTCTGCTTGCTTGCTGCGTTGCTCCCTTTCGTTCAGATCAGCTTGTTCTTTTCTCAAAGCCAACCTCTTTGCACAAAAGCACTCAGGAGTCCAAAGATTGCTGAATATTTAACATTCACAGGCAACATGCCACAGTAACCAAAAACACTTGGAACAAGACTCTGACAAGGGAGTGGGGGCAGGGGAGGACTGGGAGAGGAGGCTGGGCTGACTGCTGGCCAGGGCGATGTCACTCAGTCACTTCTCCTAAACCCGAGAAACTGGCAGCTCAGTTAGTGCAGAGAAGCACCAGCCAGGGCTGCTATTGTTCACATCTGCCAATGGTAATGACCTTTAGCAATAGGGTTTGCAAAAGCCCAGACAAAAGAGCTATTGATGGAGATGAGCCTCTCTGGGTAAGCACATGGATGCTAGTGCCATATTTAGTTATGTAGTGTCTTGAAATTGCGGCCCCTGTTTGTATCTAAATTGTACCAATTGCTTATTTTTGTCCTTGTGTTCCCCCTGGGGAGGTTCTGACATGAAGGGCAGGGAGAAGGCTCACATGGCTAGCATAGAAATTCCTTGAAGAAGGGCAACTCTTTAGTTGTGGTCTGAGAATTTTAGCTTGCCGGGAGTTTTCATTTTTAAGCCAGCTATCAATATTTTTCTTCCTGCAGAAACACACAGGGAGTACATGGACCATATTTCCTTCTTTTTTTTTTTTTTTTTTTTTTTTTTGTCTTTTTGAGACAGGGTCTCACTATGCAGTTCAGGCTGGCCTTAAGCTCACTTTGTAGCTTAGGCTGGTCTCGAACTCACAAAAATCCTCCTGCCTCAGCCTCCCGAGTGCTGGGATTACAGGCATGCGCCATCATGCCCGGCTCCATATTTCCTTCTTAACTGTGGACTGAGAGGTATAAATTTGCTGAATGGAAATATAATGCCTGTGGATTGGACTGAATTGTGTTGTCAATTTACATTCAAGAAAGTGTTCTTTAGAGGGGAGCAGGGATGGAAGGCCAGAGTTCTTGGCTGCAAAGGTGAAAACACAGAGGAGCAGAAATGCCAGGTGCATGACACTGCTGTGGTTGGCAATTGCAGAAGCCAGACAAACAGTTCATGTGCTCAGGGAGAGAAGTGCAGGTTTGAAGTATAGCACCATTCTAACAACGCCTCAGAGCTCTGAGGCAATGAAAAAATAAAGTGCTATGTTGGTATAATTTGCTTAATTTCACATATTTTATAGGGGAAATGGGTTTTTCTGATGGGAGTAACTCTTAAGAAACATTTGTGTGAGTTGTTCTGCCCGTCTGTTTTATTTTGCAGTGGGGAAGAGTTGGTACATCCAAAATTAACAGTGTACTTGACATCAGTAGCCAAACTTGAGTGCATTTGGGAGACTGAGTCTTGGTAAAGAATAGGAGCTTGAGTCACATCCTCAGGCAATCACTTTTGCATGAGGTGGATATCTCAAGGATCAGTTGGGTGCAAGAGACTCTTAGTCAACTTTCTGTCACTGTGACAAATTTTTGAGGAAAATCAATTTATTTGGAGGAAAGGTTTATTTTGGTTCATGGTTTCAGAGGCATCAGTCCATGGATACTTGGTCTTATTGCTTTGGGTCTGGGACAGCACACAACATTGATCAAGAGCACATGATGAAAAAGACCTGTCCATCTCTTACGACCCATATGGAAAAGGGAGAGAAATGAAGGGGCCTGGGTCCCACTTTTCCCTTCAGGGATATGCCCCCAATAACCTCACTTCCTCCCATTAGACCCTACCCCTTAAGAGTACTAATATCTCCCAGTAGTGCCACTAGCTGGGGAGCAAGCATTCAACACATGGATCTTTGGGGGACATTTCGGATCCAAACAATAGCAAGGACCTAGAACCTGGGGATCATCTGTCCATAAGTTGCTGAGAACCCGTATTGTACTTTTTCATGAGACAATGTCCCTGCTGTGGGGTTGAGCTATATATTCTGTCACCTGTGATCAGTCTTGTCTAGTCTCAAGGGCTAGTCTTTTGGGCCTTTGTGGGTGTTGGTAGAGATGATTGTGGTCAGTGGTTTCTTCATAATCTATTGTGAATTTTCATGGTACTTCATGTCCAACAGTGTTAGGAGTTTCTTTGTTCCTAAGTTGAACAGCCCAGCTTCTCATCTAGAAAGGAAATAACTGGATGAAATGGAGAATCAAAAGGCAGGCATATGGTTACACTTAGAACTGGAGACCTTGTCTTGGGGATTGTTTCCATCTAAACCAAGGATTTTGGCTTTCAGAAGGGAACAGAGGCTGGAGAAGGTCTTTCCAAACACTATTCTGAGGGATTTATCCTACCCAGCCCTCAAGATAGGTAATAGGAATAATAGCTACTGTGCTGATCTGATTTCTTCTTTAGGTGAAACTGTTTAACCCCATCCACAGGTGGGTTTCAGAGCTCTAATGGAGAAGGAAACACTGAGAATGCTCAGAAGTAGTGTATTGCCTGGGTGATGATTATGTTTTTTATTTTTATTTATTTATTTTTTGGGGGGGAACCAGAGATTGAACTCAGGCCCTTGCACTTGCCAGGGAAGTGCTTATTCCACTGAGCCATCACCCTGGCCCGACCATTATGTTTTATATCTAGGTGTTTCCCTAAATTCAATGTGCCCGTAAGTGTGGCCTTGGGGAGGTGATTGGATCATGGGGATGTGATGTTCATCAGTGGGTCAGCTCATTGATAGTTTATAGCCCTTAATAGCTCAAAGTGCTGTTGAGAGGTAGAACTTGGCTGAAGGAGCTGGGTCACTGGAGATGTGGCCTACAAGGCAAATCTCCCTCTTCTGCTCCTCCACCTTGAAGTTTCAGGAGTCAGATATTGTTTCAGTGAGCAGAAAAGTAACTAAGACAATGATTGTGAGTGGGAGCTGTATGACAATGCTCTCCCAGCTGAGGTGAGTGACAGCTATCCGAGTCTTCTAAAAATATCCTCCCAGGGCTTCCAAATGTTACTGGGCTGGGTGTTGTTTGTATAAGCAAGCTCCAAGTCACCAGGGCCAATTCTTTGCCCACATCAATGAGAGTTGACTGCTTTTACGTGGCCCTTCTTGCCAAGAAAGCAGGAACTGATAGGTTTCCCTTTCTCTGGGAATATAATAAAGAAGGGAAGAGTTCAAGGGCATAAAAAGTGTCAGAATCAGGAATTCAGGACTCTGGAACTTGCATTTTGGGCAACTTCCTCGGGAACTGTACTTTCAAAGACTGTTCTTTACCAGATATGGTGAAATATCTGGCCACAATTAGTACTTGGAAAATGGGGGGTGCAGGGCCCCCTTCGATCTGATGGAAAGTGTGGGCAACCCAAGCTCAGGCTTCCTTCTGAGCAGCTGGTAGACAGGTGTCCATGCCCTGTTTTGTGGTGGCTTTGTGGAGCCTCAGCTACTGCTTTGGGCTTCTGAAGGAACTGTTTAGAGGTGGTCATTCCATGTCCAGCAGGAAATTGGCTTCACATATGGCAAAGGCTCTATCTGCGTCCCAAGGCAGACAAACTGAGTAGCAGGTGGATGTGCCAGGTTGAGGGAGCATCACTATGCCAGTGCTTATCGCTTCTCCGCGGCACAATGGCCCTGGGGACTTAGAGCTTGCTCACATAAGTAATTCCTAGTCTGATGTCATGTGAGGATCCTTGCAGTGACATCTTTTGATCAGGTACCACAGTCACTTGCTGTCACCACAAAGATGTCACACAGAAATAGCCACCTGTCCACAGTCACCCAGGGAACGTGTTATTTCCGAACATGCTGATGGTTTCCTTCTCAGCTCCAGTTTCAAAAATCTATGTGTAGGTGGGGTCAAACAGTTATTCTCAGGGCAGGGGAAGGACGTCTTGGATAAGTGAGTATGGAAATCTGGACTGATTCACTGAACTGCTGGACAGCCAGCTTTGCCTTGGTTGTAGCTGGATTTTGCACACACACACACACACACACACACACACACACACACACACACAAATGTGTGTGTGTTTGATATTAAACAAGGAAATGCCTGGGTAAATGCAGTTCTGGACTATGGTAAGGTCTAAGGAGAAAATAAAAGTGTGTCAAGCCTGATATGGTAGTGTACCATGGTTTTTCAGCAGTTTGGCAGGTGGAGGCAGAAGTACTGCAAGTTCAAGGCCATCTTGAGCAAATTAGCAATTCAGTGTGATTCTGACTCAAAATAAAGAACGCTGGGATATAGCCCAGTGTGAAGGCCCTGGTTCAGTCCCCACTACCATGGGGGAAAGATGTGTCAGATAGAGGGAAGGTGATGGGGGATGGGTGGGAACAGCACTAAGGGGCCCCGGAGGTCATGGTCATGGCAGGTGACATTCTGAACTGATATCCTAACAAGGGCTGATTCCAGTGCTCCATTTGCCTTGGACACATGCAGACAATGCTGTCTGTAATCCCTGCCCACCATTGGCCTTTAGCTCTGACCTTGTGCAAAACACTTATGTGCACGTGGTGCTGAGGAAGGTCCCTCATGAGGAGAAGCCATAGGACCTGTTTCACCAAGCAGAAAGCAGGGAGAGTTCAGGATGTCAAGCAGAGCCTGGTTCTGCTAGAAGACCTGGGGAACTCTGGAGGAAACAGGAAAGGAGGGCAGTGCCCACAGGAGCAAAAGGAATTACAACCAGACATCTTGGCTTGCAGTGAGGTCCTGCTGCTTGCTAGCTGCTGCCCTTGGGCAAATCGAAGGACTTCCCCAGTTGCTCATCCCCTGCTCTAAAGTAGGAATAATACCAACTTCAGAGGGCTGTTTACATGGTTCAGGGAGTAGATGGTGAAGCATCTGGAAAAGGGCTGGACTGCAGTAGCTGCTGTAGATCCGGTGCCCCTCCCTGCCTCCCCTCCTTCTTCCTTCTGTCCTCCTGCCCCACATCACCCAGGAAAGACCTACAGCTGCTACTGGTGTGGCCTCAGGTGGAGGCAGTGGAGCCCCAACTCCCAGCCTTTCGAGGCCCTGTTAGAGGAAATCCACAGGACAGCTCGGGTGAGTTTTCTTCTGCTTGTTTCCCAAAGCGAAGAGATGTTCTTTTGATTCCGTTTTCTCTCTTTAAAAAACACACAGTGCCATGCAGCTGCAAACTAGAGCATGGTTGATCCCTGTTTTATCTCTTCTGAGCCTGGGCTTTGGACTGCCTTTTTGGGGATCTTTGGACTGTGGCTGTGACAGTGTGTGTGGGGGGTGTGAATGTGTGTGTGTGCATGCATATGTACGTGAGTGTGTGTGAAGGACTTTTTCTTCTTGAAGCCAGGACTGGAGCTCTTGACTGCCCTGTTCTGCCAGCTTCTGGGATAAGTGTGCTTAACTGCTTTTGGCAGCTGTTTCCTGAATTGCTTGGCCTCAAATAGATCCCTTTATTTCATCTCAGAGAAACTGTTATGTCTTCCTTTTTGGGGGCAGGAGGTGCCTGTGTATTGGCCTTAGGAGTGGTACTCACCGAGCACCTGTTATGTAACTAGCGATCCACGAAGGAAGACCTGCTGGAGGTGCCAGGTATGAGAAAGGCTGGGATTGTGATGTCCAGAGGCACTGAAGGTAGAGGGAAGACTTTCCTAAAGATATAGAGTGAATCTGGATTTTTCTGCTTGAAAGGAGAGACCAGGCAGTGGAATCCAGGGGAAAAAGCTGGAGGTAGAATGAATACCAGGGCAGGAGAATAGGGAGAAGGACTATGGATGACACAGCTGAGCAGAGTGTAGTGTGTTCCCAGACAGCCACTGTAGCTGAAGCGACAAAGGAAACAGTGGGCACAGGCTGGCTGTGCAGCAGAGTCATCCATGTCTTGGAGCCAACAGGAGGGCTTTGGGCTTAATGACAACAGGAATGACAGGTGGAAGGGAGGGGTGAGATTACAGCAGCAGCACTAGCAGACTGAAGCCAAGTAGGGTTTGGACTGAAGGAAAAATAGCAGAGGCCCATGAGGGGTCCAGTGAACTTGGGGGACCTGGGGATGCAGGGTGGGTAGGTTAGCGCCTGCCAAGAGCAACAGGGGACCTTGCAAGCAGGCTACACTCACTTCCCTGGAGAGTCTTGGCTTTCTGTTGTTGTATCTTTGGAGTTGATGAAAGATGTCACCTGATCCATAAAATATGAAAGCCACAGCATGAAGCTGGGGTTGGGGAGATGTGGAGAAGCCCTGGGAAGACAGAGTGGAGATGTCAGCAGCACAAGTGTGGTCTGTGATTCCTAGCAGCAAGGCCACAGCTTGCACTTATTTGTTTAAAGCTCTAATGGCCCCACCAGCAATTCCCTGTTTTAGGTTTGAAGCCCCAAAGTGTGAAAAAGTCACAGAACAGTAGAGTGCATCTCTCATTTTCTTGCTTCATGAATATTAATTTTGTGTTCTATATTAGCAGGCTTCTCTAAAGAACTTTGCTGTGAGTAAATGTAGTATTATAGGTTGAGTATCATTAGCCAAAAATCTGAAAGCCCAACAATGACTGCAAAATCCAAAACTTTTTGAGTGCTAATGTGATGCCATGAGTGGAAAATTCCACTCTGTGGAAGTTTGTTTTATGCACAAAATTATTAAAAATATCATATAACATTTGCCTTCAGGCTGGATATAAGGTGTATATGAAGCATAATGAATGTAAAACTGAATTTCATTTTTAGATGTGGATTGCATCCCTATGATATCTTTTTATGCTTATGAAAATATTCAAAACCATGAAAAAAGATCCCAAATCTGAAACAGTTCCAGTCCCTGGTATTTTGGATAAGAAATACCCAACTCATAGCTATAACTGCAATACTAAACGAGTGTGATAATACCCTAAAAGTGAAGAGAGAGTGGCAAAACTAAGGTGTGCCCAGTGAGGTAAAGCCCAAATACCTGAGTTAAAGAGATATGTGTGTCACCTAGAGTCCCTGCTGCACGGACCCAGGCTGGAGGGGATGGACACATAGCTCCAGAAGTGGAGCTATGTAGGATGGCCCCATGGGGCAGGTTGAACACGCAAGATCCTATGAATTTGCAGCCAGTTACAGAAAGAGGAAGATGGCCTGGAAGGGAAGGAGGAGGAAGGGTGGACATTGTCCCCAGGATGCTGCTGGGTTAGCTGAGGGAGGACCAAGGCCCAGAGAACAAGGAGCCCATCGGGACAAGATGGTGGGATAGACAGAGACAGCACTGTGGGTGACTGATGAGGGCAAGAAGAGAAAGGAGGGGGCCCTAGGTGAGCACCCTAGGCCTAAGAAAATTCTGTGGGTGAAGCCGCTGGGTAGAGTGTGTCCGTAAGAGGGGGCCCTGAGGGAGTCATTTTCTGCCTCAGTTTCCCTGCTTGTAGGAGGTTGTAAGGGGGTTTAACTAAATGCCTCTGAGCTCCATTTCTTCCAGAGTCTGTGTCAAATTCCATCCCGGCATTTTGTTCTCGTGGAGCGCAGGCCCCTCCTCATTCCTCCTCAGCACCCAGAAGCTGTTTCATGTAGGCTTTTATGTTTGCTGAGGACTGCGGACCTATGCCATGGGACGCGTTCCTATTTCTTGGTGCCATTTCTACCTTCTCTCTGAGATGAGGGAGAGGCAATTCTCCACCCAAATTTAGGCTCCAGCACCCCCCCAGCACAGACCTGTAACCTTGGGATCCTTTTGTAGACTCTGAGCCCTATTTGGCAAGCTTACTGCATTCAGCTACACAGAGTGAGCCAGTGACTCTCTCTCCATTGATGGCTCTAGGACTTGAGCAACAGAGGATAAAGAAGGTCTTAGCCAATACAAAGAACCTAGGCTTCTTCTTTCTGCTGGCAGGCATAAGAAGCAGATGACACAGCCACCAGGGACCAGCTCAAGGTGCTGTGATGACAGAGGCCTCAGGGATTCTGGAAGGATAGGCTGTGGCCTTATTTCCCAATACAGCAGGAAATAATTGAAGAGAACACCCCTCCTCCCTAGGCCCATAAGAGAGCTGGAGGATGCTCATCCTTGGAGCTGGGTGGTCTCATCTGTCTGGCCTGGCCTGATACCTCCCTCCCAGATGTCTGGTTCTGTAGTCAGCAAGGGCAGTGACAAAGTGACGGCTCCCATAGCTCATTTTGTACATTTCTTATGTACAGTCAAGTTACATGACTGTCATTTACCTTGAGGATTTGTTTTTTCTATCTTTTGGGGTTCCAAGATTTATCATTTTATAGAATTGTATTGTGCTTTTAATTATTCTGGGTTTTAGCAAAGGAAATAGTTGAAAATCCTATTTAAGCCCTTAAAATCATTTTAGGAAAATGTCTTCAGTCACAAGATCCAAATTCAGGACCTGAAGATTACTGAGAATTTAAGGCCAGACTGGGTTACATAGTGAAACCCTGCCTCGAAAACAAACAAACAAACAAAATTCTGGGTGTTTAGTGAGAATGTTGGTAGGTCAGGGACTCTCTGTTCCAGACCCTCTTGTTCTTGTACTTCTTCTACTGGTCCAGTTCCTTCATCCAGATGACCTTTGGACAAAGGGCTCTCTGTTCTTCATCCTGCTATTGTCCTTGGGTGATGACCTTCAGGGCTTCATGACGTGGTGTGCTGCTCTCGGCAGCCATTCCCAGCCTGCTCTCTAGTTCTTGGTACTCAGCCCAGGACCAATGGCCCAGACTCTTCATGGAGCCTCAGAAGACAGTCTGCATGAGTATTTCCCGATGAGATGCTTTTATCTGTGATTGATTAAATTTCCAGGCAGTTAACAGCCTGAGTATCCGGCATGCCTTTCCTGGATATCCAGCATTCCCAGGAGTACCAAAGACAGGAAGACAGGAAGACAGTGACAGCCATAGACAGTACTGCACAAAACATATTCCCTGTGGGACTGAAAAAGGAGCAAGTTGTGGAGAAGGTACATTCATTTACAAATGTAACTGGTCTGAGCCCCTCATTACAGCACTCTGGAAGGCTTAGACAGGAAGATCCCAAGTTTGAATCCAGCCTGAACAAACTAGTGACTTACAGAGACCACGTCTTAAAATATAAGGGGACAGATATGTAGCTCCACCACTGATATAATTTCCAATCTTTTTTATTTTATTGAGACAAGGTCTTGCTAAATTGCCCAGGCTAGACTCAAACTTGCAATCTTCCTGCCTCAGCCTCCTCAGTAGCTGGGTAGGTATGCACCATGGGGCTCAGCTTGCTCCCAATAATTTTGAGGCCTTTTGATAAGTCAACTAGAAACTGATGCTTTGATTTGTGGATAAATGAAGCAAGGGATTTGGGCTAGATCCTTTCTAAGTCTACAAGTCTGAAGTTGTTTGTGCAATTCTTTGTTCTGATGTCACTTGTCTCCTCTGAGAGCCATAGTTGGAGGTCACTATCATGATACACAATACCAGATGGAATCTAAGTGATTGGCCCTGTTTTGATGAAAGAGATAGAATCTGGAGTGAGGACTCCCTGGGCTCTCTCCCACCAGGATCCTTTCTTCCCTCCTATCCCCCAGTGCTTCCTGATAATGTTTGTCTTCAGAGGGTGCCAAATCCTAAACCAAATGAAGGTCTTGGGATCACTGTACATACACTGTGTGTCTTCCTCAAGCTGCCACTGCTCACAGAGGTCTGAGACTGGGGCTTTTAAAGCAGAGTGTTGGTAAAATGCTTACTAATGTCAGTTCCCTGGAAAAGATGTGGAGCACTTGCAGATTTCTGTGGTGCAAAACATCATACCATGGTCAATTCCAAACTATTGTTGGGATATCTCTGAAGCCAGAAAAAAATGGGCATGGGAGGCTCTCTCAAACTGGGATGAGCAGACAGCATGGTGCTGGGCACAAATAGTGGGTCTTTGGAAATCACCTGATCAACAGAACTCCCATGGCAAAATCACCGGAAGTGGGAGCCAGGCTTGGACCACTGTTGGCGTTTGTTGTTAACACGATTGAAAAAAGGTCCTGCTCCATCTGTCTTTTCCTTCCTTCATCTGTAGCTGAGTGACCTTTCTCAAATGCTGTACATTTTGGATTGTGTCACCTTTGAAAAGCTTTAATAGCTTCACACTGGTATAAAGGTGAATAGTAAATGCTTCTGCACGATATTTAAGGTTCTTTCTAGGTCTAAGGGTGAACTGCTCGCCTTATCAACCTGACCAGTTGTATTCCTCAGCATAACTCTGTCTCACTCTCTGTAGACATCTGAATCACTCCAGATGTCATGGTGCCAAGCTTCTGACCTTTGTCTGGGAGGTGGCTTTGGCTTTGCTCATCTTCTTTCCTGTAGCAACTGGAGAACTCTTGCTTTTTCTCATATGGTATGCCACTCTCCCACCACTTACACAGAGACACCGCTCACTCCTAATGGTCCTTAGTGCCTTTAAAAAATCTTTTAGGCCATTGACCATGTTGTGCAATATGATCACGTAAATATTTATCAAAGCTGGTTGTGGTGGCACGTGCCTGGAATCTCAGCACCTTAGGGAACTGAGGGAAGAGGACCCCAAGTTTGAGCCCAGCCTGAGTAACTTAGTGACTTAGTGAGACCCTGTCACAAAATTGGAAAAGAAAAAGAAAGAAGCCTGGGCTGTGTAGCTCAGTGGGAAAGCCCTACGTTCAATCTCCAGTATGTCTATGTCTACATTTATGCCTTAAGTCTACACCAACCCCCTATACCTATGCCTATGCCTATCTATATCTATATTATCAGTTTTGAGCTCTTGAAGGGAGCGAACACTTCTTTTTTGTTTTACCCCAGGTCCCCCCTGCTTTTCCGGGCACATGGCAAGTAAGCAACTACCAGGCCTTGAATGGCTGACCAAATCATTTCACTTCATTTTCCTAGTCTCTGATTCAACCACACAATTAGGAATTGGCAGGAGTTTCAATGCCTGCCTCCCCACCTGAGTTTAAACCAATAGTAAGAAATTTTATTTGGTTGACTGCTGTCCTTCCAGGCAGATGAAAGCAGCAATTCAACCTTCTTCTTCTTATCAACCCCTGCATGTGTCAGAGCATTTGAAGATGGTATGTGTGGAGCTTCTGCTCTCTGGTGACTTCTCCCGATTTAATTAGTCTAACCTTCTGTGATAATCCCCCTCAGATGTCCCTGGCTCCCCCTCCACTTCTGTATCATATTCAGGCTTCTTTCTTCATCAGCAAAAGACCAACTGCTCAGCTCAGCCTGTAGTGCAATTCACAGCTTGGCTCTCAAAAATGAACTTTTACTCTGACTGAGCTGCTCTTAGCATTAAAATTGGCCTGAGAGAGCTAGGAAAGTTTATCTTGGAGCCAGCATGGGGTCCGTTCCTCCAAGTCAAATATTTCTCTTTAAAACTAGAATGAGCTTTAGTGTGGCACTACCAACAGCTTCCTGAAATACTGGGATATCTTTAAACATTAACATTTAGTTACAGTGCTGAAGGTTTTTTGGAGAGATTTTTAGTCTTTTTCTTTCCCTCACCCTCTGAATAACCAGGCTTTCACACAAGTTTTCCTTTTATTTCAGAGCCTGTGCAATCTCTCTGCTCAGGAAAGGGAATGCATTGAAAGAGCTCAATACTGGGCTAATCAAATGTTTATTTGATTATTTTCAGTCCATCCTTGTAAGATTTCCTGAATTAGGTGGGGAGACTACTTTAGAATGATCTGGAAAGTCAAAGTGGTACCCTTGGAGCTGCTAGGCTTCAGGATGCTGGGAAAATTTCAGGGAATTTAATGCTTTCATTTCAACCTTCCCTTCCCAAGCTGTGAGCTCTATTCTTCCTTTTCTCAGAACTTCCTGTTTCTCTATTTTGGAATGCAAACAGCAGCCTATGAAAGAATGTACCCATTCTCAGCAGCATCAGGTGGGAAGGGGCAATTTGTAAGACAGATTTATTCAACACTTACTGACATTTATTGTACTAGTACACTTGTGTTGTTGTAGCAACATTCTTGAAGCTAGGTGCTTTTTAAGGAAAAGAGAGTTCAGAGTTTTGGAGGCTATAAGTCTATGACTGGGGAGCCCTATCTAGGGTCGCTGGACTGTTGCAGCATGGTAGGGAAGGAGAAATGGAAAAAGTTGTGTGCAAAAGAGGCCACGCATGTAGAGTGGCCTTGTTACCAAACCCACTCTCACAAGAGTCTACTCCATGCACGAACCCAGCACCAACTCTGTCTGAGGTCCATGCCTTTAAAGACCTAACTCTTCCCACCAGGTCCCACCTGTTAAAGATACCATTGCCTTTCAGTATTACACCCTAGGGGTCAAGCAAGAACCCAATCTTAATCTCAAACCATATCTAGGCCATAGCACATTCTGTGGGCCACATTAATCTACATCCCAGAGATGTAGAAATGAATGAGAGCTGGCCATGGCCCATGAGAAAATTGCTGTGGAAGTGGAAGAGACAGACATGGCCACAAGTGGAAGAGATGGCACATTTACAGGCCTGGGGAACCCAGAGCCTGTGTAGCCAGCTTCACCATGGGGAAGAGGAGACGTCATGAATGTCGAGCCCTTAAGATGAGCAGTGCGAGGTTTCGGAGCTTCTGCAGCTGATAGGGAAGGAGCATGCCAGGCAGTGTGGCAGTGATTTGGGAAGCATGTTTGGGGTGGCTTGAGCACAGGGCATTTGGGGGTGGAGGTTGGAAGGTCTTTGGGACTAGAGGAAAAGATTTTCTTAGGCAGTTCTAAGTACATTGTATTTAATCTGTGGACATTGTAGCTATGGCAGAATTTCAAACAGAGGATAGGTATATCAAGTACATATACACATATAAAATATATTTCTATAATTATACTGGGTATTTATATACATATAAAATATGTAGCATTTTAAAGAATTTTGTAATGCTAGCGATGGACCCCAGGGTCATATATGCTAGGCAAGCACCAGCTTAGTTTTGAAAATGCTATAGACAGCAAGGTAGCTGAGTAAGGCACGGAGACCAATTTAGAACATTACGACAATATGTCAATCAATATTCAGAAAACAAAGAAAAATGGATCAGGAAGTTCCTGGAGGGAGAGAGAGGGAGAGAG